>JBAPGN010001147.1:81998-93430 GCA_037355405.1 Vitis amurensis
CTAAATTTTTTTTTACGTTTTTTTCTTGGAGGAGGGAGTATCTAGAAGGCAAGATTTCAATGTGAAATTAGGATTTATTCTTTGTTGAAGCCTTGAAATTGCTAAAGGTAATTTCTTGATCTAACTTGATTAATTAATCGACAATCTATGGGGATTTTCTCTTCAAAAATTAGTCTTTGGATGATCACTCAATAGCAAACTAACGGTGGACATTCATCAATTCTTAATGCTGATTGATGAAGATTGAATATTGCATTGTGTGAATCATTGGAAGATAATTTAAGATGATTTTGAATATATGATCTACAAAATTGATCTCTTAGATTAGTACTAAATTGAAGAGAAATTAGATCTAAAGACCTAAAGCTAATCAAACATCAGTTTGATGAAAATTTAGGTTTTCAATCTAACTTGATGAAAATTAATCTTAGCACTATTCACCCATCGGAAATATGCTCTCTAGAATCCTAACTCCAAGATCTCATCTCCTTAATTAATTTACTTCTCTTTTAAACTTCATTCTCAATTCATTTTAAATCATTGTTTAATTTCGGAATTTTCTCAATGCACTTTCAAGTTGAATGTCACTTTAATCACAAATCATTTCTATGCATACTCATCAAACCTAATCATCTAAGCAACAATCCAATGCCTTGTGGGACGATACCTAAAAACCACTATGCTAACAAGTAGTTTTGTACAAACCAACTTTTTGATCGGTACAATGCTATAGAAAAGAGTGAATTAGGATATAATATTATTATTGAATCCAACAAACGACAAAATCTGAGCGATCAAAAATGGCGCCGTTGCCGGGATGGTGCCCAAGGTGGATTGAGGCATTTTCTTTGGTTGAGGATTACCCTTGTGATCCACATCACAGATGTGGAAGTTTCTCTTAGCCATTTCCCACTTTCCATCTTTTTTCTCCAATTTCATTTTTTCTCTGTTTTTTTTTTTTTTTTTTGTGTGAGTTTTGCGTTTTCCTTGTTTCTGTGTAGGTGAACACCTTGTAATGGCTCCTATGGAACTTGAAATCTAAGGGAAGGTTGAAAGAACTAATTCCATCTACTCGGGTGTGAATATTGGACTCGCTACAATACAATGGAGCCTCACGGTGAAGATCAACTAAAGTCACATGGCCAACATGAGAAAATATTCCATTGCATCGATTCTATGAGGACATATGCTCCACCAAGAATGAGTGCACCATCATGCATTATTCTCTATGAGCAATGATCATTCCGTCTTACTTGGTCCTTCTCCCTTCCAGGAATGGAGAATGAGATCCTTCACTCACTATAAAGGATTTATGAAGAGGTATGTCAATACTTTTCAAGAAGGGCCTGCATAAATTGATACTTAATGAAGACTTAAATTGTTTCCTCACTCTCAAGCAGACAAGGCAAAAAGTGTGGTTGAATTCTTTGAGAACCACGAAGTATCCGCTCATGCCTACCTGAACTACAGCTGAATTTTTGAGAAGCTTTCTTTCCAGCTCATCGTACTAGTGGAACTGAAGAGAAAATTTTCCATTTGTGGCCTGGGGTGAAAATTTTATGCTGTTGGGAAGAGATATATGGAGGCTGTCAATGCTTGTCCTCATCATGGTTTTGAAAACTCTGGATGTTGGTAAGGCTACTTTTATGAAGGTATGTCACCGGCTAATGAAACAATTGCTATAGACCATGTGTGGAGGGCTTTTGAGCTCTGTGAACTTGGATTTCTAGAACTATGTGGCTGAATATCTAGCATCATGGATGAACCTCATGGAAAAGACTCCAGCACAAAGTCAAGCCCCACAATGTAAAGGAGGGATGTACACTTGAATGAGGAATGTAGATGTTGGCAAGTAAAAAATGGCAACTCTATAAGGAGATGGAAGAGAACTTGAACGCAAGAGGAGCTAATAGAAAATCAAAGTGGTATTGTCAATGCAATAGCTACATGACTCTTGATCTCCGGTGATCATCTAGTAGCGATGCCCCACCATAACCAGCTTTAGAGAAATGTTTATGGAGCAGCTTGTTGTTGGATTTTGTTAAACACCCAACAGTTCTCCATATTCAAACACTTATAATCCGGGGTGAGGAATCATCCAAATCTAATCTTGGAAGAGTGGACAAGCAATTTTCTTCTAACATGCAAACTTCTCAACCTCAGCTTACACCGGTTGAACCAAGCTTATAGTGAATTTGCAGTAAAGTGATGGGTGACTTCAAATTCGGAGATCAAAAGGAGTATCAAATACTCAAATTAATCAAAGATGGATCATCGTGGAGACATCTTTTCAATCAAGAATTTGATTAGCTTGGCAAAACCAATCCTCACACAAAAAATTTGATAATAATGCCAGCTTTGCTATTTCCAAAACTCACAAAGTAATGGCAGACGGTGCAGTAAAAGGAAATTCCTCAAACAACCCAAACAAAATCCAGGGGAGTTCATGAATTGGAGAAAAAATGAAATTCAGGGCTAGGATAGATGAAGTGGAAGGCAAATCATTACCTAAAGAGGTGGCCAAAACAAGTTGAATTCAACCTATCCAAAACCAAAAGAGAATAAAGGAGGGGAACAAGAAGAAAATGGTGAAGCAACAAGAAAAAGAGAAGATGTGAATGAAGATGATAGACCAAAAAGCAGATGAGAATTGTCAATGAAGAGGTTAAGAAGAAGATTAAGCCTCTTATCTCCACCTTTTCCAAAGCTCTTCAATCAAGGAAAGGTGGTATAATAATGCACACTGAGATTTGAAGTTCTCAAGCAAGTCAAAGTTACATACCACTCCTAGACATGATCGACGTCCTCTGCCAAGTATCTTAAAGATTTGTGTAAATGAAGAGGGGTTGAACTCATAAGGAAAAGCTTCCTACTGAACAAGTTAGTGCAATCATCCAATGTAAAGACTACCATCAAAATAGATCCGGGGTGTCCTACATTTACGGTGAAATATTGCAGATACATACTGTAGAGAAAGCTCTTCTTGACTTGTGGTGCAAAGTTGTAAATCTTTCTTCCTATTCGGATGTACAGCAATTGGGGCTAGGGAAACTCAAGCCTACTTCTATCACATTATCTTTGCTGATAGGTCAATTAAAAATATCAAGAGGAATATTGAAGACTATGGTTCAAGTGGATAGTTTTACTATCCGGTGATTTTATTGTCCTTGATTACGGACCAATTAGCAAGAGACCTATCATGTTCCAATCATTCTTGGAAGACCCTTCTTAGCCCAAGCAAAATGCTTTTTCTTTTAATAGAATTGCCGGAAATGGGGTATGCAACTCACTTATTGGGGAATATGACCTTGAGCTGATATTTTCATCTATAGGCAAGAGACATCCAAACAAGATGAGGATTACAAGAAGAGGTTTGCTTGAATTGAATACTCCTTAGAAGAACATGTGAAGGAATAAAGAGAGGAAGGATACGAAGAGCTATTATGAGAATTGATAGAAATTGAGCAGAAGTTTAGGAAGCTAATGAATTAGTCTCCAGAATCATCCTATGCATGAAAGCAAGAAGCCTTTACCTCTAACCAAATGAGAGGAGAAAAGAAGGAAGATCACTAAGCTCGAATCTCAAGCCCCTTGCCAATGTGATTTAAAATATGCAATACCTGGAGAAAGATAAGTTTCCGGTGTGATCTCTCAAAATTAATCATACCAACAAGACTGCTTGTTGGAAGTCTAAGAAAATCAAAGATAGCTATTGGGTTGTCATTTCTGATCTTAAGGGGATAAGTTCCTTTGGTATGCACTCTCACACAACATTATATTTAGGAGGAAAATGCATAGCCATTCGTCAAACCTCAAAGGCGATTGAATCCTCACATGCAAGAAGTTTGTTCGAAATGAGGTACTTAAGCTTTACAACTTGGAATTATCTACTCTAATTCGGATAGACACTTGGTGAGTCCGCACTCAGTTACCATAAAAAGTCGGGGGTGCGTAGGTACAAAATGAAAAGGGAGAATCTATCCACAAAGATTTAACCCGGGAATGGAGGTGTGCAATTCGACTCATCCGGAAGCTGAAAGCTGTCACAAGAAAGGATCATTTTCCTCTCATTCAATGGACCAACGTAATTAGAGAGGGTTTCGGGAACATTCCTTATTATTGTTTTCTTGAATGGTTCTCTGGTTATTTTCAAGATTAGAGATCTGCCTTGGAAGATCAAAGAGAGACAACTTTACTTGCCCTTTTGTACATCATGCATCAATGGAGAATGCATTTGGTTTTATGCAATGCCCCGCAACTTTTCCAAAAGATGCATGCTAGTATCTTTCAGTGACATGGTGGAGAGAATCATGGAAGTTTTTCAATGGACGAACTTACCATTTAATTGGTGAGGAATTTTTGGAGATTGTCCTCTACAAATTTGGAAAACAATACTCAAGGTGCATTGAGAAAAATTGTGATTATTGGAGAAATGCCAATTTTATGGTGATAAAAGGACATTGTCTTCAGGCCAATAGTTATCTGCAAGGAAAGGGATTGAAGTGGAATAAAGCAAAATCTTGAAGATAATTGTGAATCTACCAACCACGCACAAATGTTAAAGAAGTTAGACAATTCTTGGTCATGCAGGTTTATAGACGTAGTTTCATCAGGATTTCTCTAAGCTAGCAGACCTATGTGTGCTTTACTTGCTAGGATTCCCATATTCAAATGGGAAAAAATTGTCAACATTGACTTTGAAGAGTTGAAGAGACTTTTGACCACTGGCACCTATTTGGAAGACCAAATTGGGACCTGCCTTTTTGAAAGTTTATGTGTGATGCAGTGATCAAGCAATGGGAGCATTCTACGGGCAAGAGATGAGGAACCTTATGTTATCTACTATGCAAGCCAAACTCTAAATGAGGCACAAAAGACTACAACCAAACCACTGAAAAAGATCTGCTTGCGTTGCTTCGCATTAGACAGTTTTAGAGCATATACTCGTTGGAGCTCTCATATAGTGATCTTTCACCGACCATTATCAGCTTTTGAATATTTAGTCACAGAAGAACCTAAGCGGCTTAATTCGTATGGATCCTACTTCTTCAGAATTCAAATCTTGAAATAAGGTGAAGGTGTAGAGAATTGGTAGCAATGACCATCTATCCCGAATTTCTGTGGAACACATTCCGGAAGCCCTCCCATCAATGAGAATTCCTGTATGCACTTTTGGAAAGTAGACACCATACATGGTATGCTCATATTGCAATTATATAGTCACTAGAGAACTACCAAAGGAATGGACTTTCAAAGAGAAGAAAGATTTATTTCTTAATCCAAAGGTGCATGCATACTATTGGGAAGACATTTTGTACAAGTATTGTGCTGATCATCATTAGGAGTGTGTCCGGAAGAAGAACAACAAGCGAATTCTTATGCAATGCCATGCTTATGCTTGTGGAGGCCAATTTCTCCCACTCAAAAGACAGCTTGAAGTCTCCAATCAGGTTTTTATTGGCCTAACTGTATTTAAAGATGCACATGGAAGTACTGTAAGATCCTATGCTGACAGATGTCAAAGGTTGGGAATTGACAAAGCGCACACATGATGCCACTTAATCCCATATTAGTAGTGGAATATTTTGATATATGGGGGGATATGATTTCAATGGACCGTCTTTCCACTATACTTTTGGATACTCCTATATCTTGAGAGTTGACTATGGTGTCAAAATGGGTGGAAGCAGTAGCTGTAAGCATAATGATCACACAAAGTGGTTGTTAAATTTCTCAAGGAAAATTAATTCACAAGGTTTGGGGGCCAAAGGCCATAATAGTGATGGAAGGTACCTCACTTTGCAAACAAGAATATTCAACACCTTTCTCGCTAGATATGGAGTGAAACACAAAGTAACCACACCATTACAACCACAAAAACAAGCCGGGCAAGTGAGAGTTAGCTAACCGTCGAAACAAGAACATCACTGCATTGAAAGTGGTGGAAATGCAAACCGCAAGGATATGGGCATAAGACTTCAGGAATGCAACTTTGGGCTACCGAACTGCCTACAAAACAATTCCTGGAAGTCACCATAAGATTATGGTTTTGTAAGGCATGATCATCTAACCAGTAGGAAACTGGGTATAAAGCATGGTATGGCCATAAGAAATTGAATATTTGATATGCAAGAGCTGGGTTAGAAAGAGATTCTAGATTTGAATGAGCTAGAGGAATGAGGAACGAAGCTACATGATTCAAAACTTTTAGGACAAACCCAGAGATGGCATGATCAATTGTCCTTAGGATAAGAGTTTCAAGAAGGAACAAAAGGGGATGCTCTATAATGATATCCAAATGCAATGCTTTCCGGAAAGCTCAAATCTCGATGGAATGGCCCATAGCCTTGTTTCATAAAGCGTATTCGAATGGAGCTAGATCGAGGTTCAATCAAGATGGATGTATCTTCAAAGTTAAATGGACATCGGCTTACATATAGACCTATGGTTGCAAGAGAAGGAGGAGCTGTACCTCCTTGATCCTTCCATAAATTGAGCATTCCAGGTTTGGTGGGCTTAGTCTTCTAAAAGACTAACTAGCCCAATGATCTTGCAATTCTTTTTATCTGATTTTTTTGTTTTGTTTTGCTTGTATGTTGTTAGATTTTTTTTTTAGTCATTATGAGTGATCCCTTTTCAATCATATCAGTTGTGTTTTGAAGGATTTTCCGGATGGATGAAATGCATTAGGCAAAGGGAGAAGGAGTTTTAATGGCCCAACACCAGTGTGCATCTTCATGCCAAAAACAGGGCATCTTCATGCCAAAAACAGGGGAGTCTTCATGCCAAAACAGGGGAGTTTTCATAGCTTTAGAAATGTGCAAAACGAATCTCTGTCCCAGTTCGCATGATCATGCGAAATTCTCGCATGACTGTGCGAAAATGATAAGGGTAGTGCAAAATTTTTTTAGCCCTCTGGACCATTTCGCATAACTATGCGAACATTTCGCATGACTATGCGAAATCCAGCTTAAGCACTGAGGCAAAATGAACCCTCTGGACCACTTCGCACACCTATGCGAAAATTTCGCATGTTTGTGCCAAAATTTCTCTAAAAGGAAAAAGACAAAATTGCCCCCAATATAATCCCTGTTTTATTTCGCAAATTGGTTAACTGAAAAGTGAGCCCTCAATGCGAAAACTTCTTCGTCTTCGTTAGTCCATGCGAAACTAAGGAGGAATACCATCGGTCCTTTTTCCATTTCACCCACTCTCTCTCTTCAACATATCTTCCTTGCCCAAATCACGACAAAACATCAAGAATCTGATTGCTTTCAGTTCTTGATTTTCGGAGATTTACTCGAACACTCTCGCGATTTCAAGCATTTCAGGTATTTGAATCTCACTCAATCTCTCCCTGAAATTGCAAAACGAATCTGAGTGAGTAGTCTGAATCATCTTGGGAGATTGCCGCAATTTTTTGCGAACTTCGGACAAATTGATATCTATTATCCATCTTCCCCAATTTAATTCATCAAATTGTCGTTGTAATTTTGTTCTCTTATGATACAAGAAGGGAATCAAAAACGAAAATCATCAGAACATTGAGAAAAGAAATTGTGGTGAGAATGACCGAATCAAACATGAATACATCAGAACAAACTGATCCGAATCCCTCCAGGATATATTCCCTCTAACCTCCATTTCTGGACATCGAAACCAGAGGAATGTCGCAAGATCTTCAACAGATAAGGAAATCAAAGATGGTGCCTTCCTGGAAAATTACCGTGAAGAGAAACACAGAAGCGTCAGAGCTCGAACTCTTTCAAATTTCGGCATCCCCTGCTACCCTTCTGAGCAACATGTTGTAGTCAACGTCCAACTGTTGCTAAAGCCCCGCACCTACTCCGGTTACGAAAAATCTTGCACTCCACCAAAGCCGACCACCTCAGATTCAATCACGAAACGCACCGAAAAAGAAATTAGCATCGAGTGCACAGGGAGAGATTGCTCAGGTAGAAAAATTCATGAAGAATGTTACTATAATTTCAGGCTTGCATGCAATCCCCTCTTACTAAAATTCTCCACGGAGCTTTGTTGATCGATATTTTTTGGGAAGGCCAATTCATGTGCCTAACGACATATCTTTCTATCCCTCGCATATTCGGCGAATTTAACCGCAACCATGACTACAGAGGAATCTACCCACTTCAGTGGATTTTATTTCGAAATTGATGGGAAACAAGGCTAATGCTGAATTCTGAAATGGTAGCAGAGCTTTGGATATTCCTTTCACACCTCCAATCCAGCTGAGTTCAAACCTTCTTCTCGAATGCAGGCTGCTGAGATGGTGCGGATTCGTCTCTCAAATCAAAATCCATCAACACACATGTAGTGCTGAGAAGAAATAGACTCCAAATTTTGGTTCTTGGATCATGTCCTAAACGCTCCAATGTCTATCTTGCACACCATGCAATGCAAGGCGAGACAATCCTCAGAGGCATTATATCAGAATTATGGGACAATGGTGGACAACTCGACTTATTCATGGCTGCCCGACTGTACTACTTTGAAGATAAGGTAACATCTAAAGCAATTGCAAGAGCCAAGAAATATCCACTATTCTTCCCAGCGCATGTTTAGGCACCATATTTCGGAGTAACTATGCCTCCCGTACTGAACCTGATAAAGAAAGAAGATCATGTAGGGAATCTAATACTGTTTTTCCAGATGGCAAGGTCAAGTGTGACCAAAACCGAGTCCACTCCACAAGTGCCTCATTGACTACTGATAATAACATCATTATGTGCCACTTCCTCCGAATTTGATCCTTGAGTCTTGGTGGACTGGAAGATACACCTCACAAGACCACCCAGCTGCCACCGACACCAGGAGCTACTTCCTACTCCCCAAAATCCGGATACAGCTTGCACATATTGGCAAGCTTCTCCTCTAACCACCGAAACATAGGCCCATCACTTCTGATGCATTGTCCTAATCAGTTGCGCATTCAATAACTCTTAGCCTCGCTTGATATGATTCAAGAAAATTCAGCAACATCCAGCTCAAATCAAAGAGGCACTTGTCCAAAGAAGTTGAATCGAAGCTTTACATGGCTGTTCAACAACTGGAATTCTTCTTCTGAGAACGCAGATAGTGTCAGAATGCTCACCTCACTGTCCATCCACCGTACACAAGAGACAAATTACTACAACAAGGGAGCCACAAGTGCCCACACACATTTTGACACCTCAGAGAAATCACCCCCCCATCCATCCCCCCCTCAAAAAAATAAAAAAAAAAAAAAAAAAAAAAATGACTGAGATAGGGAGTGCCTTCCACTTTTCTCCTTGACTTCCATTTTTAGTAGTTATAATCTTTTTTTTTTGTTTTTTCCTCCTTTCCTAGCACACTTTACTTCTATATTGTTTTGTCACAGTTATAGAAGCTGGAAAACAATGCTTGCAGGTACTTTTCCCCTTCCTTGCTTATAACAAATTTTTGGTAAACATTGAGGACAATGTTAGATTGGTTGGGGGGAGCATAAGGAAAAGGAAGGAACTTTTGGTTGCTTGTTGAGTTAGAATTAGGTTACTAGATTTTTTTCTTTTGCTTGGTTTGCTAACGATTTTTTTTGGTAATTATTGATTTATTGGAAACATAAGCACCTTTAGTTGATAAATAAAGCATACCTAGCTTGAAAGAATTTGATTGGAATTCAGCTCATTTTCTTGATCTTAGAAAATGTTATGTTGATTGAGTCCTGATTTGACTTTGAAGTTTCATCTTCCAATTTTTTTTTCTAAATTGGAGTCTTGACAACACACTGTGCACTCTAGACCCCTGATATAAGATGAAAAACTATCTACCTAAGACTGGACCCAATTGTCTTAGCAAGTTGATCACTTTTAAATTGAGTTGGAAGAAACCTTAAGAAGGAGGCCAATGCGCCATCAAAAAAAAAAAAAAAAAAAAAAAAAAAATTGATTGAATAAAAAAGGTTGAGTTATGCTTTCCTTGAACCTGAGCAAGGTCCGAGGGTAATTAGTGGCCCAGTCTTTAAAAAACCGGTGCCCTAAGCCATTATGGTTGGAGCCACCGACCTCAATGCTCGCTACATTGGGTGAATAGGTGGAAGTATGAGCTCGATTGTAGGTGCTAAGGTATTGATCCTCAAATTGTGGAGTCGGGGTGAAATCTGAGGAGTTTAGTGCTGAATTATCCCTATAAACTTGGTGCCCTATGCCTTATGGTTGGGAGTCATCGATGAATCCCCGCTACATGGACCGTATACTTGGAGATACCTTTAGCATTGCATTCCTACAATCAGACCTTTGAAAAAAAAAATTAATTTTGAAGATAGGTGCGTTCTTGACATATGAAAGAGTGGTTTTTGTTGCTTAAGATAAATTAGGCATGGTTCGGGGGAGGAATAGTTTTGAATAATATATTAGGGGGCTAGTTTAATTTCACTCAAGACTTGTTTGGAAATATCATTTTGGGGAGATGAAAATGGAAATATCTTTGACACTTTGATTTGCATGATGTCCTTTCTATTAGAGATAGTAAATGAGCTTGAGATTTTGATGACACCTATGGATGGTGAGGTGTGTTTCATTTTTGAGCATTTGTGCTATGGTATTTTCAAACACATTTTCCAAATGAGTTTAAGATTTTCTTCTTTTTGAGTCATTTTCTCTTTCTTTTTGTTATACCATTGCTAAGGGACTAGCAATGTGTTGGTTGGGGGGAATGATTACTACTCAAAAACCATATATTTTAGATACTAACTCTCATGAGTTTCACACATTTTGAGTAGTAATTATGCCTAATATGCCCAAGTAATACATTGCTACCCTTGCAAGAGATACTAATGGTTCTTTGTTGAGTTTTGGAGATATTTTAAGGTGGTTTTTGAAGCATGGAGTGACAAATGGAAAATGAATGGAGGATGATACATAATGTGGATGAAGAGGAAGAGGAAATGCACTTGGACCAAGCTTTGAAGCTTAATTGAAGGTGGTGGAGATGGATTAAACATGAACAAATGAGAGAATTTGCAAAGAGGAGCCGGAATAGCATGATTTTCAATTTCGCATGACCATGCGAAATTTTCGCACAGTCATGCGAAATGAAGCAGAGAGGGTATGGCTGCAGCACATGAAGAGATAGTGAAAAAGTGGTTTCGCATGACCATGCGAAATTTTCGCACAGTCATGCGAAACGCTCCAGAAGAACAAAAATTCCGGCTGGTTGATTCTTCACTTCGCACCATCATGCGAAATCACCAAGGGCTCGTGCGAAAGTGCATCCTCTTCAGACTCCTTGATGAAGAAGCATCCGGAAGGCCTCTAAAATGTCGCCAAGTGTCCTTTTTACCTTGGCCTATAAATAGAAACGGGATTTTCTAATTGAAGGACTTTTGATACATTTTTCTAATTGTAATAACTCTTCATACTTCTTCTCTCTATATACAATTCTCCACTTTCCTT
>JBAPGN010001148.1:0-24994 GCA_037355405.1 Vitis amurensis
CCAGTCCCATGGTCGTCCGGATGGAGGGTTGGATGTGCCATGTGTCCAAAGGAGGAGTGCTTTGTGAGGCCACCACGTGTACGCTTAGGGGTGGTCCCTACAATGCCCCCATTTTAACCTGGCTATTTTGCTCGGGCAAAGAATGCGGGTTAAAATGATGTCTTTAGCCCCCTCTTTTCTTTTTGGGGGGTCGCATGACACGTGGCACCTAAGGAGGGGAGGCATTTATGGCAAGTCGCCGTCCTTGGGATGGTTACCAGGCGGCGTGTCGTTTCAATCGTAGTGCGGTTGAGCGCCTGGTCGTCTAGGGTCCCGAGGGGTTCCTTCCCATAAATAGGAAATCCACCCCCCCGCGGCTGCATTTTGTCTCTATTTCTCCCTCATCTGGCAGTGACTGAGCATTGCTTCTTAAGGTTTCTGTCAATGGTTTTCCTCTCGCGATTTCACAACCGGTGCATCTGGGTGACTACGGCTCGGTTTTCCTTCTAGTTGCAAGCTTCTGCCATGTATGCTCTTTGTTTCTATCCCTTCATCTTCTGCTTCCCGTTTCTTTTATTTTTCTTGGCTTCTTTGGTGTTTGTTTGCGATTGAGGGGTAGGGGTGATGTTTGGGGGTTTTCGATGGGTTGGGAAATTACTTTACTGGTTTTCGCGGAAGAGGAATGCGTAGGTTTGTGTAGGGGTGTTTGGATTATTTTGTTGTTTTGAGGCTTTGTTGAGCCTACTGCAACTTTTGTTACCCCCCTGTCGTCCCTATAAATGGTTGAATCGCCTCTTGGGTAGGATTAGGAGTTGAACTTAGGGAGGTTGTTGACTTGGGCAAGTTAGTTATCCTAAGCCTTTTGGGGTGTTGTCCATAGGGCAGTGGGGTCAGGTAACTATCTTTTGACTATCGGCATTGCACCCTGCAGGTTCTGTCTCGGCCCCACGTTCCACCATGCCTGCAAAAAAAAAATGTAGCTTCATCCAGCGCGGCTGGACGAAGCGGGAAGGGTAGATCCCGCTGCCCCTATTCGGGGAAGCCCACTGAAGTGCTGAATGAGCAGGAGTTTCACGACCACTTCTGCCTTCTGAACAGCGTCTCCATTCAACTAGTGGATGGGAACCCCATGTCCACAGAGAAAGTTGCGCACAATGCCATTTATTTCACCAAGAAGCAGTTCAATGCGGGGCTCTGTTTTTCCTCTTCCATCCCTTTTCAAAGAATTCCTCCATTACACTCAAATTCCTCTATCCTATATCCATCCCAATATCGTACGGGTGTTGATGGGGTGCAGCATCTTGAATATGCTGTTCAACTTGGACCTTTCCCTACTGGAGGTCCTCTTTGTTTACACCATCAAAAAGGGAAAAAATGACATATTCAGCATGTTTGCCCATATTCAGTCTCTTCAACTGGTGACCAACCTTCTTGATTCGAACAAAGCGGGAGCCAAATGGCACGTACTGGTCAGGGGACCATGGGCCGGTTTGTCAGAACACCCGAAAAGGGATTTCTGTCCCAATTATTCGTTGAAGCTTCCGAGTAGGGGTAGCTTTTAGTGTCCATTCTGTGTTAGATTTTGAGACTTGAGTTAATTTCATTAGATGACTAACCTCCTTTGTTCTGGCTAATGCAGGTTCACATATGAGGGGTCGCTAGGTCGAGTGGGTGGAGAAGGCCTCATTCGACCACCTAAACAAGTTGTTCGAGATTATTACCATCGAGAGACACCATCAAACGCTCCTTTCTACCCGGAATCTATTGGCGGTTGTCCGGGAACCTCAGCCATATGTCCTCAACATCCTCCCTAGGCGACTACCAAAGGTTGTGGTTCTTGGGGAACACTTCATGTTGAAGAACCTCCCCTTTTACGAAAAGGCTTGGGAGGCGTACGCGAAGGCGCGCCAAGAGCGCCTTGATCAGCGGGAGGAGAAGAGACAAGAGGGGACGCTGAGGAAAGCGCCTGGTGAGAAAGGTCGCAGTTCATTGCCAGCGATTCGTCCCCAGGCTGCGAAAAAGAAAAAGAATACCATTACACAGGCACTCAAGATTGTGTCTCCGACTCCTGATCTTTCGTCTTCTTCCTCTAATTCAGTGTCTAGCCGATTAGGCAGCCTTGCCCAGGCACCCGAGGATAATTCTAGCTCACCACAGCTTGACATTGTCAATCCGGGGACTGGCCCTTCCCAGCCCCAGCCGAAATTCATTGGCTTGAGAGTTGTAAACGAGCCGGAGAAAGAAGAAGACACGAACGATTTAAGAACCGGGTTTCTGGAGATGCATCGCAAACGGTTGCACGAAGCTATTGACATCGTCCCTCCCCCAGCCAAGAGGGTTTGTCCGGAGAAGGCCCAGGAGGATCCGGCGGGGGAAGCTCCTCCATCGACCATGCCCCAATCGGATAAAGCGGGTCCTAACATAGCGGCAGTGACTCAGCTAGACGTGGTGGGGCCTAGCGCAGTGGCTGCGGTCCAACCAGGTGCAGCTGCGCCCAGCAACGCCCTAGTTGTAGAGAAGGCTCACGGGACGGAGGTGGGTCCAGATGCCATGGTCGATAAGGGGGCCCCGGAGGAAAATAATAGTCCAGCCCCTATAGCTTCTCCAAGCTGGGAGGAATTGATGGAGATGTTGAAGGGAGTGTCGTGCTTCACGGACGCCGAAAGCTCCTTCCACGAAGATGTCCAACTTCTTTCCCCTCACCAAGCGGGTATCCGTAAATACGGGTGGCGATCCTCTTGCCTTTGTTTCAGCCCGGCTCCCTTTTGGCACCCCTGAGTCCGCTGTGTCTTGTATCCAGCATCTACAGGAATGGATGATGTCAGAGACTGCAGAAGTGGTAATCCATTTTATCTTGACTTCTTCTTCTTCTTTTTAGTAACGCATACTTCATTGTCTAGTGTTATCTTTGGTTGTTGTTGCCTTTTCTAGGTTTTAGTTGGCATTCACTACTTGATACGTACTTGTGCACAGCTTTTCAAGTGGCTAGAGGTGGCAGAGGCTATGCGGGCCTTCATCTCCCACCACTCGGGAGGCATTGAAGAAATGCGCTTGAAGTTAGAGAGGGTGAAGCTGACTTGGCCGCAGCTCAGAAGGCTGTTGCGGATAGGGCGAAGATGCTGAAGCTGGTGATTCATGCCCAATTGGTGTCTCAGCTGATTTGTGTCCAACTGGTGCTCCTTGAATGAGGGAGTAATCAACAAAATTTATAACCTATAACACCATATACTAGGGTAGCAAAGACAAAGCTACTATAGTATAGCGGCTCTAGGATCGTTCACTGGGAAGGATTAACAAGCTATCAATGATACCAATTCAAAGTGAATTGGTCTTGTTTCATTTCAAGGTTAGCTTAAGAAATAAAACACAAACTTTGATTGGTAAAAATTTAGACTTCAACTAACTAACAAAATAAGTAATAGGAATAACTTAGGAAGAAAAACATTCCTTGGAGAGTTAGGTTCACTAGGATGGTTCCTCATGCAAAAGGCATAGCTCCGGTCAGATGGTTCATTTCCTCGCGTTAGAGATTCAACATATAGTCACTTCTCTAACCGGTGTTGTACAGATACATCCTTTAATTAGATTTCACTTTAATTCTCTCACTGATGCAACTTGCAATGGTTTAAGCCTCTCACTAAGCCTTAACCATTCAAGGTGATCTTTAACCTTGGATTACCCGTCAAAAGCACGCAAGAGATAACTAATGGATGTCTCCTTGGAGTCCAAAAGCTTACCAAGTGTTGGCTATTCTAGAAAATCCTACCCTAAAGTCACCTCCTAGAGGCTCGCAAGGGGTAAACTAATGCATTTCCATGGTTGGAAATCACTTGTCTTACCAAGTGTTGGCCCAGGTGACTCTAAGGTGTTTTAAGTTAACTAAAAACATAGAAATCACTAAAGGATTTCACTTCCTCTTCATTACTGGCTAAAACCACAAAGCTTTGCATTCTTGCACTTGGAACCTTCCCCGGCAACCTTAGCTCCAAGGAATTAGAGGTTTAGTTACTTATTCTCTGGGGAAAATTCCTCAGAGAGTTCATAACTTAGTAAGAAATAAATAATACGAAGTGAGAAGTTAAGGCAATACAAAAAACTGAACTTTACTTGCTTACCCAAAACTTTCACAAAAAGATCTCCTCTCCGAGAACAAGCTCCCGAGAGGTATATATATGAACATAATATAAAACTAATTATTACATATATATTTTCTCTTTTTTTACTAACTTAAAAGCTAAGGAATCTTGTAATTAGTGGCTTACAAGGAGTATTTTGGGATTTAGACAACAAAAATCTAATGGAAAATATCTCCAAATGTCGATAGCAAATATCGAGATGCTCTAGGAACCATTTCACAAGAGAAAATGATGTCTGCGAGATTTCGCAGACACTCAAGAAGGGCTGCGAAATCACTTCGCAGCAAAAGGCTATTCTCGCAGGGCTGCGAAGTTGGCTTCCACCTTGAGGTTCTCAACTTCCAGCTCGTCGCTTAGGTTGGGTAACTTCAGGAGGAAATAGACCACACTGTTCAAAAAGGCTGCGGAATCACTTCGCAACAAAAGGGGGATTTCGCAACACTTTGCAAAATGCTTCCTTCAGCTTGGAGTGATTGACTTGCAATGGCTGCAACTTCTTCGTTTCAAGTCCGAATTGCTCACCGTTTGAAGCAGTGGATTGTTGACTTCCTGAGCTTTGAAATGGTATATAGCATGCATCAATTGGACTTCAGAAAGTGCTCCAAAAGTGGCTGCTACGACTGTCATCAAGAATATGCTTCATGGCAGATTCTCTTTACTTTTTCTCCTTGCATTCCGGATTTACTCTTGGAAAATGACTTCTAAGCTTTACCCAAGATTCCTCATAACTCTCCTCAATCTTTAATTGCTTTGGTGATCAAATTACTAACAAAAACACCAAAATTTACACAAAGTGATTAAAATTGCTTTCAAGGGTCCTTAACATGCCAATTGAGTTAAAAGGCCTAAACTACTACTCAAAAGTGTTTAAAATGATTAATTATAGGCTATCAAATAGCACTTTTTGAGTAGTAATCAGCTGGTTGAAGGGGAGAAGGAAGCTATCTAGGCTGAAGCAGACCAGCTAAAGGAGGAAAGGGAAACCCTGGAGGCTAAGTATTAGGGAGCAGAGCAGGAGAACTCCCAACTGAAGAAGGAGATGGATGAACTTCGGGCTAGTCTCGCGGCCCAAAAGAAAGAGACGGAGGAGCTGCAAGCGGGCTTGCTTGCCGAAAGGAAAGAGATGGAGGCTGGATTTGCCACTCAGAAGAAGGAGTTGGAGACGGAATATCAGAGGCAGGTGGACGAGATGTACTTCTTCGGCTACCGTTGCTGTATGAAGAAGAATGGTATTATGCATGATATTCCTTCTCTTCCTTCTAATGATGAAAATGCGATACTCGGAGACCCTCCGCAATGAGATGTTTTTCCTTTATGTGTAGTTCTCCTTTATGGTTTTCTCTTTTGTCGTACATGGTCCGACCAACTTTGTAAAGACAATTTTTACACCCATTTATAAATGTTGCATTCCTTTGCTTTTTTTCTCACCCCTTGCTTCTCTTTACTGATAATACTGTTTAAGGTTAGATACTTTCTATGGACGGAGTAACGGGGTTCCGTCTAGCATTAGTAAATGATAAGCCCCATTTTCAGCTGTTTTAAAGACAATGTAAGGGCCTTCCCAATTTGCTTGGAATTTCCCGGCTCCCTTTTCAACGATGTTTTCGAAAACTTTCCTGATGACAAGTGTTTCGACCTTGAAGACTCGGGGCTGCGCTTTGTAGTTGTAATGAGTAGTCGCCTTTTGCTGGTAGGCGGCCATCTGGATGGACACATTTTCTCTCACTTCATCCCCCCAGTCTAGGTTCCTTTCGAGCTCTAGGTTTTCATCCTTCTGACCTCGTATGGCAGTCCGAGTCGTGGGCAAACCCATTTCTGTGGGGATGACTCATGTTGTATGCAAGAGCGAAAGGAGTGTTACCCGTGGGTTGTCCGAGTGTGGTTCGATAGGCTCATAAGACACCAGGCAGTTCCTCCACCCACTTTCCTTTGGCTTGGTTCAGCCTCTTTTTTAAGGCTGTTAGTAGGGTTTTGTTCGTTGCCTCTACCTGTCCATTGCTTTGGGGATAGCGTGGTGTGGAGTACAAATTTTGGATTTTGAGTTCTGAGTAGAAATTCCAAAAGGAGATGCTGTCAAACTGCGGACCGTTGTCGGCTATGATTGCTTGAGGGATTCCAAATTGGCAAATGATGTTCTTCCAAACGAATTTCGTGACATCTTTGTCCTTGATGTTAGCATATGCCTCTATTTCTACCCATTTACTGAAGTAATCCGTGGTGACGAGCAGGAATTTCTTCTGGGCAGCTACGACGGGCAGAGGTCCCACTATGTCCATTCCCCATTGCGCAAATGGCCAAGGGCTCATTATTAGGTTCAGCGTCTCAGATGGCACATGCGGGATGGGTGCATGCCTTTGGCATTTGTCACATTTTTTTACATAAGCTGTCCGCGTCTTTCTTCATAGTGGGTCAATAGTACCCTTGTGAGTGGGCGCGATGCGCTAAAGATCGTCCCCCAGGGTGGTTTCCGTATACACCCTCGTGTAGCTCCGCATACACCCTCGTGTAGCTCCGTCAGCATGTACTGGGCTTCTGAGTGGTCTAGACACCTGAGGCAGGGACCTGTGAAAGATCGTTTGTAAAGACACTCCCCAATCAGGGCGAAACGGCCAACCTAAACCCGAATCTTATGCGCTTGCTTGGGTTCTTTAGGTAGAGCACCTGTCCGGAGGTATTCCTTTATAACACCTGTCCACTCTTGGCTTTCTTTAATAGCATTGCAAGCGGGCGCTTCTGTGATGGAGGGATTAGCCTGCACATATATGGGCAATAATATGACTTCTTTGATGGGAAGCGAGGCAGATATTCCTGCCAGGGCGTCAGCACGTATGTTGTCAGACCGAGGGACTTTTTCAATAGTCCACTTACCCAACCACTGCAGGGTGTCTCTTACTTTTGTTAGGTATCGCGTCATGCGCTTGTCCCTGACTTTGTATTCCTCTTATACGTGTCTCACAACGAATTGAGAATCGTTGTAGATTCTAAGCTTAGAGATGGATAGTGCGAGTGCAAGGTCCAATCAAGACATAATGGCTTTGTACTTGGCTTCATTGTTCTACGCAGGGAATCCCAACCGGATGGCTTGCTCCAATTGTTCGCCAATTGGAGATTGTAGCAGCAGTCCCACTCCGAATCCTGACGATCGAGAGGCTCCATCAACTCGTAAGGTCCACCACTCCGCCTTGTCCGGTTCCCCGTCTCGAGTAGGCTGTTGGGGAGATTCTACCACAAAGTCAACCATTACCTACCATTTCATGGACAGCTTAGGTCGACATTCTATTCCATACTCACTCAACTCTATGGCCCATTGGAGCATTCTTCCGGACTGGCTTGTGCAGGATTCTGCAGAGGGGCTAGTCGGTAAGTATGACTACTGGGTGAGCTTGGAAGTATAGGCGGAGCTTCTGGGCGGCACTTCGTAAGGCTAAAGCAGTTTGCTCTATCTTTGAATACCTCGTCTCTGCATCGGCCATTACTCTGCTAACATAATAAACAGGCTTCTGTTCCTTGTGTGTCAGGCAATGAAACAAAACAGTGTTAACCGCCCAATCCGATACTACTAAATACATGTTCAATCGTTCTACAGGCTGGGGGCTGCTTAGGATGGGTGGTTGTGTGAGGTTGTGTTTGATTTTCTCGAAGGCGCTTTGACAATTATCCATCCACCCAGTCGCGTCGGCTTTCCTTAACACCAGGAAGAAGGGTCGTAATTTGTCAGTGAATTGGGCTATGAATCGTCCCAGTATGACGAGTTTGCCAATGAGGCGCTGCAACTCCTTTTTGTTCCTAGGGGCAGGTGCCTCCATGACTGTCTTAATTTGATCTGAGTTGACTTTTATTTCTCTTTGAGTGACCATGAATCCCAGGAATTTCCCTACGCTTACGCCAAAGACGCATTTGGATGGGTTCAGTTTCATGTCGTATCTCTTTAGTTGGTGGAAAACTTCTTGCAGGTGGTGCATATGATCTTCTCTAGTTTTGCTTTTGACTACTATGTCATCAATGTATACTTCCACTGTGCGACCAACCAAGGGTCTGAAGATCTTTATCATTAGTCTCTGATAGGTGGCGCCGACGTTTTTGAGTCAGAATGGCATGACTTTGTAACAATAAAGTTCATGCAACGTTATAAAGGCAATTCTTTCTTCGTCCGTGGGGGCCATGGGGATCTGATGGTATCCGGAGAAGGCATCTAGAAAGGAGAGCATCCCCTGCCTAATAGTGGAGTCCACAATTTGATATATCCGTGGCAGAGAGAAGCTGTCTTTTGGGCATACATTGTTGAGATTGGTGTAATCAACGCACACTCGCCACTTCCCTTCCTTTTTGGGGACCACCACCACATTTTCCAACCAATCCAGGTACTCAACTTCCCTGATGAATCCGACTTCCAATAACTTGTCCACCTCGTCCCAAATAATCTTTTGTCTGTCCGGGTGAAATCACCTAACCCTTTGCCGAACAGGTCTTGATAAGGGCAAGATGTTATGTCGGTGGGAGGCAACTGATGGATGGATTCTGGTCATATCAGAATGCGCCCATGTGAAAACATCTTAGCTTTGTCGGAGCGCTTCCTCGATGCTCTAAGCCTCTCCAGGTGCCAAGAGGGAACTAATATAGGTGAGATGGTTGTTCTTCTCCGAGATTTGGACGGTTCGCAAGGGATCTGCCACAGGGGGATCTTTATTCACCAGGTACTGTGATTGCTATTGGTCAGGTGCGTTTGCAGGCTTGGGGAGCGGCTCGAGATCCTTGCTGGGCCCGGCCTCTCGTGCTATCTAATAGCACTGACCTGCTACTAACTGGCTGCCATATAGATCGATCTGTCCGTCTTCGGTGAGGAAGCTCACCATCTGATGGTATGTGGAAGGGATGGCTTTCATGTCATGCAACCAAGTGCATCCCAAAATGGCGTTGAAGAGGAATAGATCTTCTACTACTGAAAATTGTACGTTAAGGATGACTGGGCCTGCTTGGACCGGTAGCACAACGTCTCCAATGGAGGTGATTGCTACTCCATTGAATCTTGACTGAATCCGCCCCGGGTTCTCTAGGCTGGAGGGCTCGAGTCCCATTTGTTTGATTACTGATGATTGCAAGAGGTCGGCCGAGCTGCCTGGGTTAACTAGGATCCGTCTCACGTCAAAGTCTCCAATTTCAAAAGATAGGATAAGAGCGTCGCGGTGTGGTTGCAATATTCGTGTGGGGTCTACTGGAGGGAAAATGATTGTCCCGTCTATTGGGTGGGCTCTCCCGCTGGTTAATCCGGGCCGAATGGAATTGATACGTTCGCATACCGACACTACCCACAGTAGCTTTTGTCTCTTTCGTTTGGAGTCGTACTCTTCATCCAGGGGTCCTCCATGGATGTAGTTGATTACAGCCCTAGGGGCAATTGGAGCCCTAGGGGTCCCGGAGGTTCAACTGCAGGAAGTCTCTCCTCCCCTAGCTTTCGAGCGGACGTACTGCTTCAGGTGCCCCGCTTTTATGAGCATTTCTACCAAATAATGAAGACTCCGTAGTATGCTCATGCTCTTTATGATAAGCACACTTCTTGTTGTGATCTCTCTTGGCTGGGTTTGCTTTGATGGGTCCAGGCCACCTGAAGTCAGACAGCTCGCGGATCATTGGAAGAAGCTTCTCATATGACACGATAAGGGGTGTAAGTGGTGGCAGCTTCGAGTGGCTTTGCTCGTCTTGTTTGCGGTCGGGCGACCTCTGCTGGTTCAGAGGTTTGGAACTCCTTTCCGTGTCATTTCTGGCCGATTGTCCGATAACCAGGATTTGTTGGGTGGCTGCGCGTACATCATCTTCCAGCATTGAGTATTTGTTTGCACGCCGGAACAGGTCGTCCATAGTTGTGGGAGGCTTTTTAACGAGTAATTCGAAGAATGGCGTGCTTGGGCATATGCTTCGCTTGAAAATTTGGAGGACAGCATCCATGCTATAGGCTTCTACTTGCAATACAGCCTGACCAAACCGTTTCACGAATTCCCTCAAGGACTCATTTTTCCTGCATTTTTATGTTTTGCAGGGTGCTGATATTCTGTTTATGTCGTGCGGAACACAGATATTGTCCCACAAAAGCTTCTGATAGATCTCGTAAGTTATCAACAGAATTCATAGGTAGTTGATGAAACCACGAAAGAGCTTGGCCTTGTAGGCTGGCGGGGAATACCTTGCACAACAGCGCGACATTCCCTATATCGAGAGTCATGAGTTGTCGGTAGTGCATGATATGATCAAACGGATCGCTAAACCTGTCATACGTAGAAAATTTCGAAACGAGGAACCCTCTTGGGGGCTCGTAATTGATAATATGCAAGCTAAAAGGCATGGAGAGCATGTCGTCCAACCGCCTACTGATGGAGCCTAGGGGGGTTCACTTGACAAATTCTCTCCATTTTCTTGTACTGCTTGATGTAGGGGATTGCCCCAGGTGGTGGGTGCGACTAGGGGGTTGGGATACGTCTCCCAGGTCGCAACCGTAGGTGGCCTCTCCTTACCAGGTGTCTGTAGTCCCAGCCTCACACGCATTGCGTCCGAAAATTGGGGTTTTTTGTCACGTTGTCTCTTTGATGAGACACGAGTGGAGTTTGAGCTTTCATCTTTTGGAGCATGATACGTAGGTAAGGGTCGTTCATTAAGCCGCTCATTACACATATCAGGGGCAACCCCGGTGGCTCCAGGATACGCTACCCCTTGGTTATGCCTAGAGTATGCCCTTTGACCTCTCGATCGTTGGTAATGAGGAGGACCCGAGGACAAAACCTGGATCCGTAACACATCGTTTTCTTCTCTAAGCCTGCTTGTTTCTTGGAACAGGGCTTGCATTTGTCGTTTGCTTTCCAACTGTCGTCTTTCCATGGTTTAGCGCCAGGCAAAATAGCCCTCATCTCCCATGGCTGACGAACGACTTCTAGAAAGTGTGGACATCTTTGCCAATGCTAGTTCCCACAGACGGTGCCAATGTTGAGGGCTGATGTTACTAGATCCGCTGCTGTTGCCTGATGTACTCGCCTCCTCAACTGAAGGTGATACTTCCTTCCTTTGACCTGCAAAAGATGTCCGGACAGGGGGTCCGGACACACCCTCCGATGCCTATGTTAGTTTTGCTATCTAACATCTTGACATTTTTTATGGGGTCCTTCTCCTTAGGAATGCTTACCTTCTCTGACTGTGTGAGGGCTTTTTATAGTGTTAGGAGCATTGTCCCTTGGAATGGTGGGACGACTTTTTGGCTGTCATGATGGTGCTTAGAGGGTGGCAAAGCCATCATTATCCTACAGGCGGCGCAGGGCAGGTCATGGCAGGTCGCCTAAAGTGACCTAGGAAGGTCCTGTCGAGCATGCTTTTAGTAAAATGAATAATAATTGCCCGCAAAACGCGGTCAAGACTCTTGTTTGAGACGCTAGCCATTGAGTCCGGACAAGACATCCGGACAGGGGAGGTGTGCATCACATGCCAGTCCCATGGTCGTCCGGATGGAGGGTTGGACGTCCCACGTGTCCAAATGAGGAGTGCTTTATGAGGCCGCCACATGTACGCTTAGGGGTGGTCCCTACATTGATTAGTAAAGAGACTAATTTTGTTATGGTGAAGCAATTTCATTTTCTTTTTTAATTTTGGGGAGAGAAATTTTATTTTATTTTTTCATTTTTCACTTATTTTATTTTATTTATTTATCTTGTTTTTGTTTCTATTCTTTTATTTATTATTTATTATTTTGTTTTTAATTTTGATTTTTTATTTTATAGTTTGTAGTTCACAACCCACATGTGTTGTGTATGTTACAAAAGCCTAATAAAGTTTCTTGGATATGCTGGTACAAGAATCTTTAATTTATGGGTTGGACATATTTTGGACAATTGGGCAAGGACATTAAAGGAATTGTTTAATTCAAGAATGGGTATTTTACCACCCTACTTATTAATGGACTATGAAGGGGGTAGGTGAATGAGAACCGATTGAAAACCCAAACCACTTGATTGATTGACCCCTTCATACTCAATTCATTAGAGTCGGGGATGGATGGAACCAATCAAAAGTACAAATCACGCAAGTGAAGCCGCAATGACTAGGACTCGTGTCTGAGGAGTTTTGAGCATGAGTTACCACTCATGGAACAACAAGGACCCGCAACTCTCGAAGGGGCCACCAACGGCCCGAATCACTATAGCAAACCCTTTCTTTACTCAATGGAAGAAAAATGTAGATAAACATGTACTTTTAAAAGTAGTATAAATTGAATAGAACTTTTTGTTAATTTCCAAATAATAAAGTTTATGGGGGTGACATGATGATTAAAAAATGAGTGAGGCAGGATGGATAATGTTTATTAATTAGCTATGATTAATTCTCTTAAGGGATCTACTCATAAGTGGTACTACTATAATTTCCTAGAAATAATTGAAACATTATTTAATGTTCTTTTTGTACATTTATTGTATCAACTCATTATTTCTATTTATGCATATACAAACATAATAACTTTTGGTAGCCAAAATGAATATAATCCATATCTTTTAACTAAAAAGTTCTAATATTGTTTATTTGAGGAAATGCCTTTTGAAATCATCATTCTTATTTGGGTAATTCTCATTAAGTAGATGAAAAAAAACTCATGTGCAAAGCACATGGCCATTACACCTAATATGGACACGAGTTTATTTAATACTATAATCTTACTCTCCCTAAATCATGAGGTTTTCCATTCTTTTCTTTTTCTTTTTCTTTTTTACCAAAATTTTTAACAAAAATGGTTACTTGATAGTTGAGCATAACTTGGGTTTATTAGAGAGGAGTATTTTTGTGATTTACTCTTTTTTTTAAAATTAAAAAAAAAATAGTTGTCATCCACAATATCAAGCATCATGTTATAACTTTTGGAAAATAAATTTTTATTTAAACTACATTTGGTTCTCGGAAAATGGGAGGAAAAGAAGACAGAGAGGAAAAGTAAAAGGAAAGAAAAAATAGATTTAAATTAATAAATTATTTCATATGTCACTTCATACTCATTTAACTATTTTTCATTTTCTATATAAAGATTAAATAATTTTAAAATATATAAAATTTTAATTAATTTTAATTATATTTGATTTTCTTTTATAATTTTTTTATATTAAAACCAAGTATGAGAAAAATATTTTCCTTAATATTTTTTTTCTTTCCTTATTACTTTTCGGAACCAAATATAGCATTAACATTTATTCCTATATTGGTTCTAGGAAAGTGAATGATTTTTTTTTGGTTTTGGTTGGTTATTGAAAGAAAAAACTAAGAGGGAAAAAAGAACAAAGAAAAAGATAAAAGAAGAAATTCTAATAAAATTTTCCTTTATTAGTTATTAGTGAAAATGTTGTGAGAGAAAAAAAAAAAAAAACACCTAAGGAGTCTAGGTTTTCCACATATTAATTGTTTTTAAGAAAAATATAAATGAAAATTTAGCTTCTTTTATATTCTTAACATTTTTTATCACTTTACACTAAATGATTTGTAACCTTAAAATTATTTTTCTTAACGGTTGAGACCTTTTTCTAATCACTTCACACCAATTGACCATCACTTTAAATTAAAGAAAGTGATTTTGTTATTTTTCGATAATAAGGAAAAAGGTAAATATATATATATATAATTTTCCTTCCCATTTTTTCTTTGATGTTGTATTTGGTTTTGGTTCTTATAAATTTTGAGGGAAAATGTTAAATAAAGAAAATAGAATGGAAAAAAGAGAAGAAAAGAAAATATAAAAGAAAATAAAAAATATATATTTAAAATTAATAAATTAGTCTTTTATGATGTTCAAATTCATTTTATTTATTTTTCTTTCTTTATATAAAATTAAATAATTTAAAAATATATAAGTTCCTAATAATTTTAAGTATATTTGATTTCCTTTCATAATTTTTTTTATAATAAATCAATCATAAGAAAATAATTTTTTTTCACTTTTTTTTCTTTTTTTAGAATTTTCTTGAAATCAAACATAACATATGTTTTCCTTTTGGAAATACATAAATGGAAGGTTCTAATGGCCTTTTGTCTTGTGGATGCCGATACAAATGATGCGTAGGCATGCTATAATCTAATTAGACTTAGATGATGTTTGGTAAAATTTAATACTTATTATTTAAATATTTGAGTTGACTTTACGTTAAATTATTCTTAAGTTGTTAATGCAAGAAAAAACAAAACAAAATAAAAATAAACTCAAAGTCAATAAATTTTTTTATATGTTCCTTTCTATTTTATTTTCCTCATATTTTTCTTTAATTTTTATGGGAACCAAACGTAACCTATATTTCACCATATTTTGTTTTTCTTGACTTTTTAGTTTTTAATAAACTTTGAAGGGTTGAGTAACATTTGTTTCATCATGTTAACTTCATACTAGTTAAAAGTTCATTTTAAATTCAATAAAAGCTTCGATTATTTTGTTTAAGTAACTTATATATTAAAAAAGAGCTTAATAGGAAGATACGAAAATATTGTATCTTGTGAAAGTTTAATTTTTAACTTATTTAAAAATTATTTTTTGTTTAATATAATATTTAAAATATCAATGTTGCTTATTGAAAATTATAACTTTGACCTCATATTCAACTTCCAACTAAAACTAAAAGCATAAAATCATTCCAAACAAGCCTTGAGTGTAGTTTTTGTAAAGTATTTTGAATTTTTTAATTAGTTTTTTTTTTTAGAATTTAGAAGTTTTGTTTTAAAATCAATAATTATGACTAAAAAGAAAATTAAAATATGAAAGTTGAAAAAATATCTCTCATTGTAGTCATAGAAAACTCTATTTTGGTAATAGATGTTCTTGTTATGAAATCATACATATTTGAGCAAAAAGAAATCTTCATTATATGAAAACAAAATTATAAGATTTCTCTCGTTTGAGAGAAAAGAACACAAAAATTTACAAGAAAATGAAAACATTTTTTGAGATGAATGGTATATGGTATGGAGACCTCCATTTATACTATAAGAAAACTTTTCTTTTTGTCTTCTTTTGATGTGAAATGACTTTAACCTTAACGGATTGTTTATTTCTTGTTTTATTTAATTTTTATATTAGATATTATTCTTTAAAAGATTATAAATTGATTTCAATTAAAGTAGAAAACATAAAGTGCCTTTATTTGAATACAAAAAGTATATAAAACCATTATTTATTCATCCAATCCAATCGGATTTAACTCTATAGTTTTTCCACATTCAATGGTTTATTGATTTTTTTTTTATACCCACCCCTATGGCTATATTTGGTTTCAAAAAGGTATTAAAAAGAAATAAAAAAATAATTTTTTTTTATAAAAAATATAAAAAAAATTAAATATAATTAAAATTAGTTAGAAATTTATATATTTTTAATTATTTAATTTTTATATTAATGAATTAAAATAAATAAATTGAATTTGAAGTAAAGAATAAAAAGAATTTATTAACTTTAATTCTTCTTTTTTTTTTTTTTTCCTTATATTTTCTTTTAAATTTTCGGGAATCAAACATAGACCTATGTGAATCCATTTCAATAGAAAGTAATATTGTTTTAGCAAGATTCTTAGGTATAACATCGTGATAATTTATTTAAATATGAAATTAAAAAAAAAAATCATAAAAACAATGTTATAATTACTTCCTTCTAAGTCTTTCTTTTTTAGATGAAAAAAAATCAAGAAGTCAATTCAGACATAGAAGTAAGAACAACTCTCTAGGTATTGGAAACTAATGCAAAAAAAATTGGTTAAGACTTGATGAAAATTTCATAAAATCAACATTCTCTATAAATTCAGGATCAATTTTCAAACAAAAGCTAAATAATTTTTTTAATAAAACATTTTACCAATCCAGTCCAAAAAACAAAAAGTTAAAAAGAGGAAAAAAAAAAAAAAAAAAAGAAGTGGGGGGATAAAAAGGAAAAAAAAAAAGAAAAAAGAAAAAAAGAAAAAGAGGGTGACCAACAAACAAAGCCTTGCTGTAGGAGAAAGAAATAAGGCAAGAATATAGGTGGGAAAAGATGCAGGGGCATTTTGGTCATTTAGTAGAAAGCGAACTGAACAAAAGTCTTTTCGTCATCCTCAATTTCTCATAGCCAACTAGAAACCCTAATCCCCTCTCTCTCTCTCGTTCACGCTCGAACTCCGCCACTTCGTCGGACGGCCACAGCAGCTCCGGAGGTCAGATCCAACGGACAAAGGTACTCCTCCGCTTCTCTCTACTTATCTTGTTTTCTACATTTCCAGTTCTGTGTTTTTTTTTTCTAGGCTAAAATCTTTTATCCTGGCAACCTAATTAAATGATTTCTCAGAATCAAAACATCGTCGTTTTAGTTTCACTGTGCATTGCGAGATGCAGCAATGCCGATCGGCGAAAATGGTCTGGTGGTGAATCCTGTACCTTTACTAAAACGGCGCCGTTTTCGCCAGACTTACATTAGCTTTTGACTGGTTCTCGGTTTTCCGACTCTCTTTCTGATTCCGTGGATTCAAAACGGCGCCGTTTTACATTGCCTCTGATGCTAGGTTTGCTCAATTGCTTTTCAGGGAATAAATTGCCCTTAGTTTTCTGTAGAAGTACACTGCATGCCATTCAATGTGCCGGAGAAGCAAATCGAACAGGAGAATCGGCTTGGGCGAATGAATCATTTCTATCTATCTGATTTGAAAATGATCATCATTTTTCTAAAAATTACATTGAGTGCCACTGACTGTTGAAAATTGCAGCAGTTAGTAGGTGATTATATTGGTTTATTGGGTAAATTTGTGTGATTTACTGGATAATTTCAGTGGTTTAGTGAGTAGAGTCTGAGTATTCTAGCGGGTAATTAGAGTGCTTTATTGGGTAAATTTGAGTTCTGCATTGGGTGATTCGAATTGGTGTATTGGGTAAATTTGAGTGTTTTAGTACATAATTTTGGGTGGAATATTATTAAATCTGTGTGGTGTAGTGGGTTATCCGAATTTATTGGGTAGATTTAAGTGATTTTTCATAAATTGGATTGATATGGGGGGTAAACCCAAGTGATGAAGTGGGTAGTTTCAGTGATTTATTAGCAAATCTGAGCGATTTAGTGGGAAAAAATTGTAGTTGTGTGGTTAATAATTCAGGCTGTTTCTTGGGTCAATTAGAATAGTAGGGTGGATAAATGATAAATCTAATCTTGTTACCATTTTTTTTCTTCATTCAGAGTGTGTATTCAGATAATTGAAAAATCATGGTGTAATGAAAAGTGACTGCATTTTTTTCACCTTTTTTTTTCTATATATATGATGAGTTGCATGGATGCCTTTTTGTGACTGATTTTGTGAAGTAGCTTGCTTGGTCAATTTCGTGAATTAAATAGAACTTATCATTTCTTATGCAATTTTGTTCTTGTTTTGTTGTGGTCATTCTTCTTTTAAGGTTTAATTGGGTGCTTGGTTTTTTGGATTTTGTTTGGTTATTGTTGTATGATATTTTGGCATTTCTCATTTAATGCTTTTTTTATGTTTGATTATTTTCTGATTTGATTTCTGCATCTTTTGCACCAATTCTAAATGGGTTGTTGCCTTATTATCTCCTTCCAGGGTTTAGAACTGCTCATTGAGCAGTGAGCTGTTTGACCCGAATGGACCAGGTAAATTGATTTCTCAACATTACTTACAATCCTGTGGTATATCATTGACGTTCTCCTTAAGCTACTTATGCTTGTGAATGTACCAGTATGAAAAAGTTGAGAAGATTGGTGAAGGAACCTATGGTGTGGTTTATAAGGCTCGTGATCGTGTGACTAATGAGACTATAGCCTTGAAGAAGATCCGCTTGGAGCAGGAAGATGAAGGAGTACCAAGCACTGCTATCAGAGAGATTTCCCTCTTGAAAGAGATGCAACATGGTAACATTGTCAGGTAGGTCACAGTGGGAGTATTGTGTGTGTATGTATGCCTCTTTATTTTTTTTTTTGTTTCCTTTTTTGTCCTTTTGGTGATCCCTTCATCTCCTGGTGTACTTAGATATCTCTTTCTCTGGGGCTTATTTATGATGCTTATTTTACTTATCTAAATAATTGGTGTCCATGTTTTTTTTTATTTCTCCTTAAGTTTTCTTGTTCAGTTTATCATCTGTTTATGATAAAATATTTGATTTCTGTTGTCTGACAGGCTACAGGATGTAGTGCACAGTGAGAAGCGGTTATATCTAGTTTTTGAGTATCTGGACTTGGATCTGAAGAAGCACATGGATTCATCTCCGGATTTTGCCAAAGATTTACGTCTGATAAAGGTGACTCTGCAATCTTCTGACTTTTGAAGGTTCCTGCATTATATATTTTGGGACTATTTTTCTTGTTTTAATATGAATGATTAAGACTTTAATTATCCTCTATTTGTAGACTTGATTTGGTGTTTGTACATGATTTTGTTGCTGGCAGAATCTTGTAGGGCATTTCATAGTAATCCTCAAATTCTAAGTAATTCGAGCTATTCTATCAACAAATAATTGTTGTTTTGTATCTAGTTGGGCTAGAATTGGCACCACTAGGCATGTCTATCATTTATTTTAGTGATTTTTTTTTTTCTTTTCCTTTTTTAAGAAGATGCGCAATCTTTGATGTCTTTATTTTAAATTATTTTCATATATATTTCTGGGCATATGCTTGGAGATAATGGTGCGATGGGGCTTCTGACACTTGAGTCCTTTGCAGATGTTCCTGCATCAGATTCTCCGTGGTATTGCTTATTGTCATTCTCATAGGGTTCTTCATCGAGATTTGAAGCCCCAGAACTTACTCATAGATCGTCGTACCAATGCATTAAAGCTGGCAGACTTTGGATTGGCAAGAGCATTTGGTATTCCTGTTAGGACATTTACACATGAGGTATCAATGTGCAATCCGTGTGACCTCTTCCACATGATTTTTCCTCTTTACTTGGTATTTGCATCTTTAATAATATTTGATTATCATATCAATTTTTTGCAATCTTGTTCCAGGGTTTCTTTGTTTAAAGTTGAAGTTTTGAAATTACTATCATTTCTATATCTCTCATACAAAAAATAAAAGCAATAAAAAGTTACAAATAACCAGACAGTTGAAGAAAAGGATGCTATTATGTGACTTTTCTGTAATTGAACAGATTCAGGTTGTTTCTTTTCTCACAACCAACTACAAAGAGCTCAAACTGGATGAAAACATGCTGGGTTTTCTTATAGGAAAAGGGTTAATTGTCATAGACTGATTTTTGTAAGCAATGACATTGAGGTGGGAGATGCAGTTATTTGAGAAGTAAAAAGATGAAACTTGCTCTTTCAGGTTATGTCAAATTGTAATTGGATAGTTCTAAAGGAACATAAAAATCTTTGCAAAAGCTTTTGTTAATTCTTATGAGGATGGAATTCACAGTTTTTTAGGATTTTATTTTATTTTTACGTTTAAAAATGACAAGAACAATAACCGAATATGTTGTACTTTCTTATACCTCCACAGATCACATATGAGGAATTTGTTTGGTGAACCTTTTGATACCATCTCTCATTATTATGTCTGGGTTCATAAACATTGGTGGTTCTCCCCAGGTGGTGACCCTGTGGTACAGAGCACCCGAAATACTGCTTGGATCACGCCACTATTCTACTCCTGTTGATGTGTGGTCTGTGGGCTGCATATTTGCTGAGATGGTGAACCAGCGACCATTGTTTCCTGGGGACTCGGAGATTGATGAATTGTTCAAGATCTTCAGGTGTTAACCATGTTGTACTTTTTTTCTTTCTTTCTATAGCCCTTGATTAGAAGTTGAAAAGCCATGCTCTTTATAAATTTTCAGTAGACTTTGAAGTTTGAATACTAGCAATTCTTTTAAAACTTAACTGAACTCGCTCTCATTGTCTATGATATGAAAAAGATGAAGTAAATAATTAATGTGGTAAAAATGTTTCAATCATGCATGTGAATGATTATTCCAACTGTGCCATGTCATGTAAATATGCTTCCAGTTTTTCTCTGATCTAGCGCTCTGTTATGCATATAAAATTCATTTTGTTACGATTTAATAATACTTTGTTTTGTATGTAGAAGTTTTGGTTAATGCATTTATCAGTAATAAGAGGGTATCATGTCCAGAAAGTTGATTGCTTAAAAGCAATAAGTTTGGAGTGTGAAGATATCCTTTGCAACCTTATTCTGCCATGTTTGACATGTTCTAGAGCTTAGATGTAGAACCCATTTAATTTTGATGATTAGTTATTATGGTTCAAAATGTTGCTTGTGTTCTTGGGGATGTCAAATATGTATGCTTAAATTTTATATTCTGGTGGAAAAATGTATCAGTTGTAATTTTGGAAGTTTGAGAATTTGGAATTATTGCACATATTTGGTTTCAGACTCGCATGAAGATCTATGATTTCCTATTCACCTATGTTTTTTCTATGAAGGGTATTGGGCACACCAAATGAGGATACATGGCCAGGGGTGACTTCTTTGCCTGATTTTAAGTCTGCCTTTCCTAAGTGGCCTCCTAAGGTAAATGGGTTTTGCATGTGCATCTATCTCATGATTTTTCATATTGTTGAAAGATTCATATTGTGCTTCCTCTACTTTGCAGGATCTTGCAACTGTTGTCCCAAATCTTGAATCAGCTGGCATTGATCTCCTTTCTGTAAGTTCAGTTAGAAATTATCTGTGACTCCTGAACTCTGTTGGTTGGAAGTTGCTAACTGCAATGATTCATGCACTGTAGGAGAAAGAAAAAAAAATATGGTGTGTCCAAAACATCTAAGATGCCTATTTTGGACCTGAAGTGCCTTTGAACTTACCTTTTGTGACATTGATGGAAAAATGTTGAATTTCCTTGTCTGATGGAAAACAGTATTGGGTGTTACTGTAAAGAGCATCCTTGTGGTTCTCTGCTAACCTTTGAGAAAGTACCCGGATTATGACTTCACCCTGCTTGTTCATAGAATCATCTCCACAGAAAATTAGCTCCATTTCCAGTTGTTGACTACAATGGTGATCAGATGAATCCAGGCCTCTTGAATACATTTCTGAAGTGGATGGTCTAACATCATAAAGCTTTTCTTTAAAAAATGAAGTTAAAACCAGTTAGGCTTTTGAACATCTAGCAAGCTTACAGTCATTAGCCTTTCAGCACTTTATATCACAAATATGTGAATCTTAATAGGCATATAATTTTAAGAACTAGTGCAGCAGTTTTGTTTATACCATCCGCTTATACAAATTTGTATGTTATTTTCCAGAAAATGCTGTGCCTGGATCCCAGCAGAAGGATAACTGCCAGGAGTGCTCTTGAGCATGAGTACTTCAAAGATATTGGGTTTGTGCCCTGATTGCATGTGTATCCATCTTGTATGGCTGTCTATATCGATGTGTAGCATTCTATGTTTTGATTGTGTGAGAAAAGTGTTGCACTGCAATCGTTCTTTTTCTTTCTATTATTCCCCATGAACTAAATTGAAATTTACATTGAACCGTTTCTTGGCATAGTCTGCCTGGGAATTTGTCTAGGGTGTTGTTATTGTTTCATTATCCTTTTCCATGTCTCAAGAGCTATACATAAGTGGCATTTTTTCCCTTCTAAATTTGCTTGTAACTGAACTATTCTGCTCCCTGAAAAACATACCAAATGAAGAAACTTGGGTTTGCCTTTTATATATGTAGAGAGATAAGTTGTAATGAATTTTATTGTCTTTCTTCTGCCTCTCTGCTGGTTTTTAAGGATGGAGGGTTGAGTCATGAATGGTGGAAGCAGTGGATCAAACTCTTTACTTGGAGGTAGGGTTGTGTAGTGACGTAGAGGCTGTGGTGTGTTTGATGTTTTGTACGTGTAGCTGAAAAAGAAAGTTATACATTAGCTGAACATTGAGATTGTTTGGCTCACTGTAAATTTGGGTTTTTTTTTTTTTTTTTTTAACTTTTGCAGCAATTTAAAAAAATAGTTATTAAAAAATGGTAGTTGGAAAAATATTAATAGAGCTACGACAGTTTTGGCCACGTGGAAGGTGTCTTTTGAAGAGAGACCTTTCACAATTTTCAAAATCATGATAGATATTTAAAAGAATTTAAGCTAAAGGTGTTTCTTCAAGAAACATCTTCTACTATTCCAAAAAATTGGATTTATACTTAAGGTGTCTATTGAAAAGACACCTTCTACAATTCCATAAAATCTAATATGCATTAAAGATGTCTCTTGGAGAGACAACTTCTACTATTCCAAAAAATTTTAATTTATACAAAAGGTGTTATTTGAAGAGGCACTTTCCACAATTCCACAAATTTCAATATATACTAAGACTATGTTTGGTTCCCGGAAAGTACAAAGGAAAGAAAAAAAATACTAAGGAAAATGATTTTCTCATGTTTGGTTATCTTATGAAAAATATCAAAGAAAATCTAATATAATTAAAACTAATTAAAAACTTATGTATTTTTAAATTATTTAATCTTTATATTGATGAGTTAAAATAAATAAAATAAGTTTGAAGTAACAAAAAAAATAATTTATCAACTTTTAATCTATTTTTTTATTTTCCTTCACTTTTTCTTTCCTTCTACTTTTCCTTTGTATTTTCTTTCCCTCGCATTTTCTCTCAAATTTTCCGGGAACCAAACATAGCCTAAAGGTGTCTCTTGAAGAGATATCTTCTACAATTTCAGTCATTTGGATTTATATTAAAGGTGTCTCTTGAAAAGACACTTTTCACAATTACACAAAATCCAATATGTATTAATTAAAAATTGTGGAAATGATTTTAAAGCCAAAGATGTCTCTAGAAGAGATATCTTTAGCAGAAATTTGGAATTTTCTATTGTGTATGGAAATTGTGGAAAATGTCTCTTGAAGAGACACTTTCAATATCAATCCATTTTTTTAAAAAAATTTTATGGAAGGTGTCTCTTCAAAAGACATCTTCAGTATAATTTTATTTTTTGGGAATTGTGGAAGGTGTCTCTTTAAAATTCGTTCCACAATTTTTAAAAAATTAGGTTTATACTGAAGAGACACTTTCACAATTTTCTATACCAACAATGAAAAATTTTAAATTTATGCTAAAAGTGTCTCTTAAAGAGACACTTTCCACAAAAGAAAGAAAAAAAAAATCTCTCTTAATTAGTATTACCTTTTATACAACCAAATGTTTAAAGTTTATCACCTCTATCCATTATAATCAATATTTTAACATTCAATCCAAAACCAATTAAAACAAGTAAACCAAATATCAATTAAGTTAGCACTTTTCCAAAATAGTAACAATACTATTTTGTGTAAAATAAGTCCAAAATAGATAGAATACTATAGAACTTACGTTAATAAAAAGTTAGTTAATCCAAAATATAATAAGTATAAATATACATCTTGAGTATTTGTCCAAAATAATGATATGCAAAATACTAACAATATCCAAAATACAAGTCATATGTAATAACATCCTCAATGTGTATTGCACGAAAGAGCCTTCCTCTTTCGTTGTGGACGTCCATGATATGCATGCTCCACTATTGGCTCTACGGGGCTAACATGTACCCCTCTATGAGCTCGAGACCACGTCTCCTACCACGTCCTCGACCATGTCCTCGACCACAGATAATTATTTTGTCCTTATTGATCATCATTTGCTATATGAACTAACTCCTCATCAACCAATGTAGCATCTATCGATTGTGGTGATGATGCAACAAATGGTACATAGGTGGGGTGGATGGCACCTCCATAGGTGTAATAGGAGTGGCGAGCTAAATGATGCATCTCTAAGAACAAATAAAAGATATATATGATTGAATCAAATTAAATTTATTTTAATTTATCAAATTCAATTTAATGTATTAATTTAATAAAAGATAAACTATTTAATTTTAACAAATAAAAAGATAGTATATCCATTTTTATATATGATAAATGATTTGAATATTAATTAAAAATTTAAAATTAATTAAATTTAAATATCGCTAATTAAATATAATAATAATAATTTGTGGACCCTGCATTTCGGCTCATGCGCTTCCCACTCAATGACAAGCTTGATTTTTATTTTGAAAAATGATTTTTATTTATTAGAAGAATGACTTGGAGTTGCCACTTATTTTTGTTTTATTTTTAAAGGGTAAATAAAATAAGAAAGAAAAACCCTAAGTGTGACTCCTTGTTTTGGAAAAGGTTGGTTTACGAAAAATCAGATCGGGTTCGGGGGTCAGGTTACTTATCGGGAAGGTACGGTAAAGACTGTAGCACCCCTCTAAGCCCCTAAAGTCGGGTCTCTACTAATAAAATGAAGCTGACGTGGAAATTGATGAGTAAATCAATGGATACCCCGAATAAATCATGCACATGTGAAAATCAGAACATGCGTAGACACTAATCAGAGTGAAAGTGGGTACATACCTAGGCAGTGAGCCACGCGCTATCAAGAAGGAAGGTTAGTGCTCAATTAAGAAACAATAGCATACATATCAAAGAACAGGATAAATCAATTATGTATGATAATCAAGTCAATCAATCAGTCAATCAATCGATCAGTCACATATGTGGGACCCCCACCAAAGCCCGTTTACTATTGGGTGAATCAGTTTCGTAAATTCTATCACTAAGAATTACGAAAATAAATTCACACTTATTTTAAAACATTTTAAAATCATGGAAGTTGTTAAAGTTACATGCTGAGAAGAAAATGGTGGCAAAATTTATTGAAAATGAAATCTTGGGAACCTCAAGAAAATGCTCTAAGGATGAAGAAAAAGGTGGAACGTCGGCCGGATAGAATTCCAGATGCGAGATATCCGGGGAAGGTTGAACGTCGGCCGGACAGAATTCCGGATGTGAGATATCCGGAGAAGGTGGAACGTCGGCCGGATAGAATTTTCCCAAAAAGGAAAAAAAAGGGGCGGGGAA
>JBAPGN010001149.1:0-24928 GCA_037355405.1 Vitis amurensis
TGTTTAAATTTTCTAATACTTCAATGTTTTGACATTTGTGTTTTCTCATATTTATTATTATTGGGTGGTGTATGCAATTTTAGGTTAAGAGTTCGAATGAGGAACACGGTATGCATGACACTAGATTCAGAAAATCTAGTACAAAAGAAAATGATAACAATATGGGCTTTGATTTCCAGACTGGAATTTTTGAGGATGTTACAGATGATGAAGTGGAGAGGAATGACATTCCCATGGATGTGAACATTGATATGGAAGCTTCTAGAAACCTTCAGCTTGCAGAAAAACACATGACTAAAGAGTTGAAAGATGACTACTCTATTGATGATCCAGTTATTGATATTGCCAAGTTGTTTGGTACCCCAACTATGTCGGGCGAGTTTTCAGTATATGTCATACCTCACCATCTATCTCCTGCCATTTTTAAGCGAAGGCGTGAGATTAAAAAGTCTCGTATCTTGCAGCACCCTTTTACAGATCCCACCAAGAGAAAGAAACTAAGAAAAGAGATTGAGAAACCATTAACTTCATTTGATCCTTTGCGTCCATCTCTGAAGAAGCATTAGAGTCCTTTTCAAAAGTGGATGGAGTGATGACCAAGGGTAAGTTGTATACATCCATACTTGTAAATTTGTGTTCTTCACAAGTTTATAAAATTACTAATGTTTTTATTTTTTTTTATGTCAAAGGTCCACAATTGACATTGACTACGTGCATATAGATAAAAAATGGTTTCAATCACTGTCTAATCATGGTTCATGGCTTGCTGACACGGTTTGTAAATGATGCATTTTGTTTTTATTTTTATTTATTATTATGTTCAGCTTACAACCAATAATATAACTAATTACTTTATTGTAATTGTTAGCACATTGGATGTTGCCTTCTTCTTTTTCCGGAAGCGGCGAAATAGAAAATCCTCATCTTTTTTTCCCAAAAGTTTACCACAGTGGGATACTATGTTTTGGGTATGTGTAGTTTTGAATTTTAGTTAACATTTTTAATTTTTTTTGTATAATGAATCTTATGATCTTGGTTATTTATTTATGTATATTAACTTTATTCTATGTAGCAAAATGCTCAAGCAAGATGGATTAAGCATGGCAAGAAGTGGAACCAATTCAAATTACTAGAGAATGACATCCTTATTGATTATGCCAATGGTTTGCAGCCTCTTTATTCTGTCAAATGGCCTGATGTTGACATTGTGTATGTCCCTATCAATGTTCGGGCTAGTCACTGGGTATTAGGAGTTGTCCACCCTTCATCGAAGGATTATATACGTATATGACTCATTGATGGGCATCAATAATAATGCAAGATTGCAAGTTGCCATTAAACCATTAGCCAAATTGTTGCCGCATATATTGAATGCAATAGCATATTATGGTTTTCATGGTGACACAAAAGTTAACTACCAAGAATGGGAAATTGAACGGCTGCAAGATATTCCTCAACAGGAAAATGAGTAAGTGATCTTAAATTTACTTTCATAACTTATACACTTAATCTTTAATAATAGCCCTAACATTGATTATCTGTGTACCATGCAGTGGTGATTGTGGCATGTTTGTTATCAAATATGTTGAATACTTAATGCACAACCATCCATTGAAGTCATTAACAAGTGCTCGAATGGACTGGTTTCGGGAAAAGATGGCAGCAGAGTTATTTTATATGAAATACTTGCCTATGTAATGAATTCATGTTGATATTTCACATTTTGATAATGTAGTTGGATGGTTTGTTATATGTAATTGGATATCTTCATATATGTAGTTAGACATTTTGATAAATGTAGTTGGACAGGTTAATATATCTACTTAGATATTTTGATGAATGTTGTTCGATAGTTATGTATACAATTGACCTTTTAAACTAAACTTCAATGTTGTCAAGTTGTTATGCGTACAAACTTGAAGGTAGTTAAGTCCACAGTCTTAATAGAACACTTGAACTTAACTACTATCAAGTTAACTGTGAACAAACTTGACAGATATTAAGTCGAAATCTATTCCAGAATAACATATTTAATCTGGACTTAATAGGTATCAAGTTGATCTTCTATAGACTCATAGGAAGTTGTGTCTACAATTGCCATTTTAACCTGAACTTAACTATTGTCAAGTTATTTTATGAACAAACTTGAAGGTAGTTAAGTCCACAGTCTTCAGACAAAACCTGAACTTAACTATTGTCAAGTTGTTTTATGAACAAACTTGAAGGTAGTTAAGTTCACAGTCTTCAGACAAAACCTGAACTTAACTATTGTCAAGTTGTTTTATGTACAAACTTGAAGGTAGTTAAGTTCACAGTCTTCAGACAAAACCTGAACTTAACTATTGTCAAGTTGTTTTATGTACAAACTTGAAGGTAGTTAAGTCCACAGTCTTCAGACAAAACCTGAACTTAACTATTGTCAAGTTGTTTTAAGTATAAACTTGAAGGTAGTTAAGTCCACAGTCTTCATACAAAACCAGAACTTAACTATTGTCAAGTTGTTTTATGTATAAACTTGAAGGTAGTTAAGTCCACAGTCTTTAGACAAAACCTGAACTTAACTATTGTCAAGTTGTTTTATGTACCAACTTGAAGACAGTTAGTCAATGGTCTTTAGACAAAACCTGAACTTAACCATTGTCAAGTTGTTTTAAGTACAAACTTGAAGGTACTTAAGTCTACAGTCTTCAGACAAAACCTGAACTTAACTATTGTCAAGTTCCTTATCAATAAACGTGAGAACAGTTGAGTCCATAGTTTGAGAATAAACATGTAATTTTCATTCATACTTTATACATAACTCATCAAAACATATATGTAAAAAAGTAACAAATATCTCCATTTCTTTGGGTATGCAAAAAAAGGGGATCATTATTACAATATTCATCTATGTGCTTATCCTATCACCTTATACAAAAAAGTAACTTACATTTCTGTTCACATGGGTAACAAAAAATAAAAAAAGCTCACTATTACAATTTTCATTCCATGTAAGTTCATAGAGTGCCAAAGCTATCATGATATCAAGGGATTGGTCGTTTGCATGTTTTCCGATTATGCCCATATTGACCACATCGACTACAACGAGATGTGCGCTTGCCCTCTCCACCAGAAGGAATTCTTACTTTCCTTGGTCTTCCTGTTGGGCGTCTTGTTTTAGGTGGTAACACAACTTTGTCACGAATATGATTAGGTACTACCCAATCTATTTCATTTCCAGTTGGATAAATACACTCTGAATATGAAGATAACAATGCTTTAGTAGTAAAATACTTGGAGCACAAAGTGTAACATGAAATGTTGTAAAATCTACAAGCAGCAATAGCATGTGCACATGGAATATGATCAAGATCAAATTGTCGACATGTGCATGAACGAGTGTCTAAATTCACTTGAGCACTAATGCCAGCATAGTTAACATTACACTCTTTGGAGTTGATAGGTTCCACTAGATATGTTGCTGACATATTATACCTAGAACGAAGTTCTCCATCAGCCCACATGGTAAGTTCAGTTGACATTGACATTGCTTGTTGTTGACGAGTCACAAACCATTTTTGAAGTAAGTTTCTCAATTCTTCAACCAATTGCAAAACCGGAAGATCTCTAGCATTTTTCAACACAGCATTAAGGCTTTCAACGATCCCTGTCGTCATGATATTATATCTTTTTTCGGTAGAATATGAACGTGCCCATCGATCAACACCTATATCCATCAAATATCTTGCTGCTCTTGGGTCAATCATCTCTAGTTGCCCAAATATAAAATTAAACTCTGAAACACGATAAGCATGGGCAGCATCATGGAACAACTTATGAATTGCAGGATTCTTGAACTTTGTCTTCAAATTTTGTCCAACGTGATAAGTGCAGACACCATGCCTCGCATGGGGAAATACTTTATGTACTGCTTTCTCAATGCTACCATGTCGATCTGATATCACAAACAAATCATCAATGTGTCCAAGTGCATCATGTAGTTTTTGTAAAAACCACTCCCATGAGGCATCATTTTCTGAATCACCAATCCAAAGGCTAAAGGGTATATCTGATTGTTGCCATCTTTACACGCTGCAATAAATAAAGTCCCTAAGTACTTTGCTTTCAAAAATGTCCCATCAACTGCAACCACAGGCCTTATTGATGTGTGAAACCCAGCAAGAGATGCACCAATCGACATAAAAAAGTATTTGAATTGATTATCACAATCAGTAACTATATCAGTAATGGTACCAGGATTTTTTTGCTCTAAAACATAGCAATAGGATGGTAAAGTGTTATAAGACTCCTCAGGTGATCCCCTAATAGAACCTAGAGCAAGTTCTTTGGCTCTCCACGCCTTATCATAACTGATTTGAATGCCATACTGCTTTCGAATGTCTGCTACAATGTCTTTTGGTCGAAATTCACAACCAATCCCTTGATATGTTTCTCTTATACTCTCACCAATCAACCAACTACTTGCATGTCGATTGTCACGAGACATCATATCTAACCGACAAGTGTGTGTTGAATAGAATTTCATTATTTGAAACATATTGGGAAATCCCCAACTTGGTAGCACGAACTCGCCACTTGCATTCTTTATCAAAACATTCAACAAGCAATAACTTAGTAGTGGATTTAGTTGTTTTGAACTCAAACTTCCTTTTCAGAGCCATCATATACAACTTCCTTTGTAATTCTTTCTTACTTGAGTAAATTTGGTGTTCTTCTAGATGGTCATCACTAATTCCACTAACTATAGGTTTGTTGCATCATGTTTTGTCTTTCATTTGCTACATCTTCGATTATAGTGGGATTGTCATGTATGAACCCATCACTTGTATCAATCATGGTCAAGATTTCTTGCACTCTGAGCTGAACCAGTTCTGAATGAGCCAATTTGGGTCACTTGCTATCACTAGTAGGGTTAGTATTCATTCTATAATCCTCCTCATTAATTGCAGTCTCATTCATGTTCCAATCATGAACTTTATACCCTTCAAGTGACTCATTTTGAAATCTTGGTCCATTTTCACCATCAACAGTAAGAGTTTCAACTGAATCACAATGAATGTGTCTACTTTTATGCATCAACATTGAGTCCTCATTCAATTCTTTATCAATCTCAGAAGACATATGACATTCGAAATAAGAATTGCAAATTGATTTCTGATTGTGATTATCATTCTTCTTTTCAACTGTGATGCACAATGGAACAGGCAGCTTACCATTTGTACAATTTAAACCAATAAAGAATTTCACATCCCCATCATCAGTTAGTTGTATAGGACTTGTGGGTTATGTTGGCATTGAATACATACTTCATTGAAAGAAAAACAATTTGTTGGATCTAGCTTCAAAATATGATGGACAACCCCTAATAACTCTTTTATATGATATAGTTTTCGGGATCTCAATGCCTTTACCTTTACTTCCTTCGAAATAGAAAACATTTCCATCTCGTACCCATTCTCCTTCATATAAAAGCATTATTCCTACTTCATCAACCACTGAAATAACAGAATAATTCAATTAGTGGCATCAACAAACAATATTAGAATATTTTTTAGTTACATCATAGCATTAGCACCAATAAGTAGGTATTAATTTTAAAAAACTCATTCATTATTAAATACATATTATTTCATTACACATATTTATTTTTTTAATAAACAACAAATAAATAACATTATTAATCATCTTTACTACCTCAAATAATACCAATAATGATATAGAAATACAATGTATATAGTTATTAAATAAATTTCAGAACATTGTAACTCTAAACTATTTTAAACAATAAAAATATATTTATTTACTAAAAAGATTGGTTATGTTGTAATTTATTTAATGTCAAGGCTAATTTGGCAAATGATTCAACTCAAATTGGAGTTATAATTAAATACAATAACAAAAATATAATGTTACTATAAAATAACTATATACAATTTAACTTACTTCAAGTTCAACTTAACACACGTCAAGTTCAACTTAATATCCGTAAGGTTTTGATATATAACTAAAAAAAGATAACTTTATATATTATGTCAAAACCCTATTAACACATATATTTACATCTATATAAAGCACAAATGTGCAAACAATACCAAAACCATCATAAAATTCCATAAGTTTTATTACTTACCATCATTTGATTTTTCCATATAGACAATGTTTCTCCACACTACACTTTTTAAGCTGATTGTTTCCTTCTTTTAATCCCTTTTTTCATGGCTGTAAATGATATTAAAAAAATTATAACAATTTCAAACTTATTTAAATATTTACTACATCTCATTAAATGTTTGAAAATATTCAATAAATAAAACATGAAAGAAAAAAATATGGAAAAATAAAAATAAACGTACACTGTTTATCCAACCACAACTTAAAGCGCTTTAAGTTGAAGAAATCTGAAGAGAAACTGTGTGAGACTTGAAGAAATGCACTGAAAAGAGAGAAACGGAATAACAGGAGAAAATGAAAAAAATGAGAAAGTGGAAGAAATAATAAAAAGGAGGTGAATGGAGGGAAATAAAATTAGAATGGGAGGGAAAAAGGAGTTGATGTAGCTGAGGGGTATTTTGTCCAGATCGGACCATTTTAGAGGCTATTAAAAGTGGAGGGTTAGTTTTACAATATTGAGGGATTTTTGTCCCTTCTGATCAGTTTTCCCTAAAATTAATTATCACACATTCCAAATTTGATGGTTAAAATTTTGGTTCAAAAAATCTAAAATGCAAAAGGTTTAGCAATGATAATTCTAATCAATTTTGTAGTTTATTTTTTTAAATTGATAAGAAAAATTGGTTGATTATAATCTCCAGGCTGCTTTAATATTCATTTTGGATTGATAATTGTTAGTTCATAATTCATCCTTTTAACTTAATGAGCTTGAAGATATTAGGCTAGGATAATTGGTCTAATTGGGTGAAGAAATTTAGGCCTTGACCTAAACTAAAGGGGTGACACTTCGAATTGTTGGGTCATAATCCAATACAACTCGAGAGAGGCTATATGCATATATTCAATAAAGTCTCTCCTAAATCTTGAACTTTATGCATGGAGGTATAAATTTTTTATTTTCTCTACTTTTAATTATGAAATTATTTTCATGAAATTATAGGTGCTAGATGTGGTTTATTCACTAAAACCATTATATAACTTATGACATTGTTTTATTATTAATTTTGTATATAGACTATAAGGACCCGTTTAGCCTTATTTTTTAAACTTGTTTTTAAAAATTGGTAAAAATAATTTATACTTGTTCTTTAAAAATTGTTTCTAAAGAGTAACAATCAAACATTTTTAAAAAATTTTAAAAATAGTTCTCTATTTTTAAAAATAAAAAACCATTTTTAAATCACACGACCAAATAAGCTCTAAAAGCCTTCGACCCTTAATATCTTTTAACTTAAAAATCTCACCATTAGATAATATTCTCATTTTAGAAGATACAAATCACGGGTTAGAAATAAACTAGAATTATATTATTGTTTATTGTAATGAGATACACTTTATATCTTATTTGATGAAGCTTGAGAAATCATATACAAATTATTAATTAATAATTTGTTAGTGTAACCTTATCGTTATACAAATAAAATATTTTTATTATTTTTATTTTCAAATTTTAAAATCAAAGAAATCAAAAGAAAAATTTCTTAATTTTTCAAACTAATAAAGATTCCTTTTATCAAAAAGAGAAACATCAACAAATTGTGAAGTTACATATTTTTATTTCTTTTAATAGTCGATATTTTTTTAAGATGTATCAATTATTAAGTACATTAAAATGCATTTAAAGGTGATTTTATTTGAAATATTTTTAATAAAAGTATTTTTTTTAAAATATTTTTAGAAAAATTAGTTATCAATTATGAAACATTATAAATAATTTTTTAATTTTTAAAATATTTTCTAAAAATTTTTAAATGTGGAAATTTTTTCAAAAACATTTTTTTAAGTTAAAAATGCTTTTTAAAACGACTATGAAATGGAATCTTAATATTCTTACTAGTTGCTCCAAAATAATGGAGTGTCTTTTTCCCATGTAAAACCTAGAAAACTCTAAACCCAAAATTTGATGCTCAGAAAGACGTGGGCAAGGGGGAAGAATGGAAGTCAAGTCATTTTCTTTATTTTTAAATCCTCATTTCACTTTTGCTGCTATTGGGTGGGTGTCATACCTGGAAATTGTACCACACCTACCTTCACTAATGATAAAAGGACAATTTTGGGCCCACCACAACAGACATTAGGGCCCACTTTGATGGGGGGCAGGCCTTATTTTCTAGAAAAAGTTAGCCCAACTACTCCATTGTCGGTCCATGATTTCCATGTCCCATTAAAACCAAAGGCGTGCTAATTCGAGGTCAATAAGACTTGCAAATTACCCAAAACCACCAAGGGCCCAACGGCACCGAACCCATAAGATGGAGGGCATTTTGGTCATCTCGTAATATATATAATGCCGCTAGGTTTTGTGAACAAATGGGGTGCATTGTGGCCGGCAAAGGTGTGCATTGTGGTCATGGCTAGAGCTCTCCTCATCTCACCTTCCTTCTTCATCTTCTTCATCTTTCTCATTTTCTCTTCTGCCAAGATCCAGCTTTCGGAGAAGAATATAGCTATGGTCAAGCGTGTCAATCCTAAGAAAATGAAGATGTTGAAGGAAAAGTTAAGTCATTTTCGACTTTATTGGCATGATATTCTTAGTGGGTCTAATCCAACCTCAATTCCAGTAGTTAAACCGGTGAATAACTCATCAACATTCTTTGGTTCAATAAATATGATCGATAATCCATTAACCATTGAGCCAAAATTAAACTCAAAAATGGTTGGAAAGGCCCAAGGGTTTTATGCGTCTGCGGGACAAGAAAATTTTGGATTGTTGATGGTTATGAATTTTGCATTCAACGATGGCAAGTATAATGGTAGCACATTTACTGTGATAGGACGAAATGATGTTTTTTCTAAGGTGAGGGAAATGGAGATAGTCGGTGGCAGTGGGCTTTTCCGATTTGCTACAGGTTATGTTCAAGCAAAAACTTACATGTTCGGTACCAATGGAGATGCCATTGTCGAATACAATGCCTATGTTTTACATTATTGATATTTTTCCTTTTTTTAACTTTTCGATCGAGCTTTGTTCCACAGTGATAAACTTGAATTGTTGTGTTCCCACCATAGCTCAGTGGGGTTCTCTAGTTTTGCTTAATTTAATTAAATTAAGTTACTCTTACTTTACCTAATTTATTGTAAGCATGCAATAATAAAATAAAATTCAAGTATCACGTATGATTTGATTTAGAAATTTATTTGTTTAATTTAAAATTTTTAGAAGAAGTTTACAAAATAGAAAAAAAAAAACACATGTAATTCAAAGAAAATCATATTTGAAAATTCTCGATGATAGTGATATATCGTGTAGAGAGAAGAAAAATAAGACCATATTCAATTTTATTTGTTTCTTATGATTTTCTTAATTTCCTTATGTTCCTCTATTGTTTTAAAAATTAGTGAAAATGATTCTTTATTTCACTTTGTTTTAAAAAAAATGAAAATAGAGAACAACAACTGAATAAGGTTATGAATTTTTTAAAAACAAATTTTTGTTTTTAAAATAGAAAACTATTTTTTAAATCACATGGTCAAACATGTTATAATAGTTTAAAATTTTGTTTTAAAAAAATGGAAGTATATATATGAAAAAAAAAAAATTGCAGCTTGAAAGTGATTTTTAAAGATTAAGTACAGCAAAACAACATTTTACATTGAATTTATTGGTATTTTTATTTTTAAAATAAAAAAATAGAAATTCAAATTTTTGTTTTTAAAAGTTTTAAAATAGAAAACAAAATTATACCCAAATAACACCTTTTAAGTTTGTAATTTACTAAAAGTTCATCAGTCAAGATTCCTAAAACTCTATTACGTCATAGTCCAACACAACTCAAGAAAGGTTATATCCATATATTCAAGATGACCTCCTAAATCTTGATCTATATGCATGGAGGTATAAATTTTTTATAAATAATTTTTTATTTTTAAAAACAAAAACCTATTTTTAAATCACACAATCAAACAGATTGGAAGCCTTCAATCCTTAATATCTTTTAACTTAAAATCTTACCATTAGATAACATTGCTTTAGAATTTATAAATCATGTATTATAAGTAAACTAAAATCATATTATTGTTGATAGTAATGAGATACACTTTATATCTTATTTGATAAAGGTTAAGAAATCATATACAAATTAATAATTAATTAATAATTTATTAATGTAACCTTATCATTATACAAATAAAATATTTGTATTATTTCCATTTTCAAAATTTAAAACTCAAAGAAGTCAAAAGAAAATTGCTTAATTTTTCAACTAATAAAATTCCTTTTATAAATAAAAAAAAAAACAAAAAAAAAAACAAAATCAACAAATCTTGAAATTTCAAAATTTTAAGATATTGATATAACAGTTATTAAGTAGATCAGAGTATATTTAGTAGTGATTCTATTTGAAGTATTTTAGTAAAAGTGTTTTTTCTAAAAATGTTTTTAGAAGAATCGTTCATTAATTTATTTTTTAAGAAACATTACAAATAATTTGTCAATTTTTTAAAAATATTTTCTAATTTTAAATGCCAAAATCTTTTAAAATATAGGGAAAAATATATTTTCATATACCCATGTGAAAAAAGCCACAAAATGAAAATTTAAGTTTATAAAATATAAATTTCAAACACTTATATAAAAATAATTAGTATTTCACATATTTTTTTATAAAATATATTACATTTGATCACGTAGGAGATACCTTTTAATGATATATTATTACTTTTGACCATCATAAGTACTAGTTTTCACTCGTGAGTGTATTAAATTTGAATTATTTTTATCTTGTTTTTATTTTATAATTATTTTTATATTAGCTTGTGAAAACCTTTTTTTTTTATTTTTTTATTTTTTGTAAGTTAGAAGGAGTTTCTCTCCATCGAAACACGCAGTGTCTTTTTCCATTTTCTTGTAAACCCTAGAAAACTCTAAACCCTAAATTCGGTGCTCAGAAAGACTTGGGCATGGAAGAAGAGAATGAAAGTAAAGTCAATTCCTTTATTTTTAAATCCTCAGTTCACTTTTGCTTCCATTGGGTGGGTGGGTGGGATACCTGGAAATTGTATCAGACCTACCGTCACTCACAAGTTAGAATTAAAATGACAATTTTATCCAATAGAATGGGTTTTGGGGCGACTTTGATTGCGGGAGTCCTCATTTTCTAGAAAAGGTTGGCCCAACCACACCATCCTCTTTCCATGTTTTTCCACTTTCTATTCAACAAACGCGTACCCAAGTCAATAAGACTTGCAAATCACCCAAAACCACCATATGCCCAAGGCACCAAACCCCATAAGATGGAGGGGCATTTTTGTCATTCTCGTTAGAAATATTTACGTTGTGATGGGTCGGTGCGATTGGCAATTATAACATTGTTGAATTTGGAAAAGTGGGCTTTAATTGTGTGGAAAATGAACAATTCAATAATTTATATATATAGCCTAGGTTTTGTGAGCAAAGGGTGTGCATTGTAGCCATGGCTAGAGCTCTCCTCATCTCACCTCCCTACTTCATCTTCTTTATCTTTCTCATTTTCTCTTGTGCCATAATCCCAGCTTTTGGAGAAGAATATAGCTATGTCAAGCGTGTCAATCCTAAGAAAATGAAGATATTGAAGGAAAAGTTAAGTCATTTTCGACTTTACTGGCACGACATTGTTAGCGGGTCTAATCCAACCTCAATTCAAGTGGTTAAACCAGTGAATAACTCATCAACATTCTTTGGTTCAATAAATATGATTGATAATCCATTAACCATTGGACCAAAGTTGAGCTCAAAACTGGTTGGAAAGGCCCAAGGGTTTTATTCATCTGCAGCACAAGAAGAATTTGGATTATTGATGGTTATGAATTTTGTATTCATCGATGGCAAGTATAATGGTAGCACATTCACTGTGTTAGGACAAAACAAAGTTCTTTCTAAGGTGAGGGAGATGGAGGTGGTTGGTGGCAGTGGAATTTTTCGATTTGCTAAAGGTTATGTTCAAGCAAAAACTTACATGTTCAATTCCACGGGGGACGCTACTGTTGAGTACAATGCCTATGTCAAACATTATTGATTTTTTTTCTTTTTTTAATGGAGTTTTAGTCCATAGTGGTGATAGACATGAATTATTGTGTGTTCCCACCATAGTTAAGTGGGGTTCTATAGTTTTGCTTAATTTAATTAAATTATGTTGCTCTTTCTTTACCTAATTTAAGGTAAGTATGCAGGAATAAAATAAAATTTAAGTATCAAGTATAGTTTGATTTGAAATTTATTTGCTTAATTAAAAATTTTAGAGAAGTTAAAAAAAAAAAAGAAAAAAAAAAGAAAACACATGTAATTCTAAGAAAATCATATTTGAAGATTTTCTATTATACTATTAGATCGTGTTAAGAAAAGAAGAATAGTATTATGTTCAATTTTATTTGTTTCTTATAGTTTCCTTAATCTCCTCATGTTCCCCATCTTCAATTTTAAAAACTAGTAAAAACAACTTTTACTTTTTTATTCCATTTTATTTAAAATAAAAAATAAAAATAGAAATAACGACCACTGTTATAGATTTTTTAAAAGTAAGTTTTTGTTTTTGAAACAAAAAAAAAAAACTATTTTTTAATCTTGCCAAACATGATGTAATAGTTTTAAATCCGTTTAAAAAAAAATCGAAGTATAAAAATAAAAATAAAAATTACTACTTGAAAGTGATTTTTAAAGATTAAGTACAAGAAATTAAATATTTTATATTTTTATTTTTATTTTAAAAACAAAAATAGGAAATGTATCTAAATATAAAGTTTTTTTTTTTTTACTTTATTGCATTTCACAAATATTATTCCCAAATTGTAAAAATCTCTTTGAAAATGTTAAATTTAAAAATAAAAATAAAAATAGAAAACAAAATTACACCCAAATAACACCTTAAATTTGTAATCTACTAAAAGGTCAAAATTCTTAGAACACTATTAGATGATGGTCCAATCAATTTAAGAAAGACCATATACATATATTCAAGATAGTTTCTTAAGAGTGTGTTTGACACTAATTCTATAAAGTGCTTCTAGCGTGAAAAAATATTTTTTTTAAATAAATAGATGTTTAGTAAAATTTAGGAAACACTTTTAAAATTTTGATAAGTTACTTTCAATGTCAAAAATCACTTACAGTATTTTTTAGAAAAACATTAAATAGTTGATTATTCTAAAAACACTCATAGTGACAATACTTTCAATAAAAAACACTTCGAGTTGAAACATTCTTAAACACACTTTAAATCTTGAACTTTATGCATGGAGGTATGAATTATAATTTTTTTTCCTCCACCTTTAATTATGGCATGATTTTCATGAAATTGTAGGTTTTAGACCTAGCTTATTCACTAAAACCATTATATAACATATGACATAGTTTTATTTTCATTTTGTACATGGACTATTAGCCTTTAATGCTTCATATCCTCTAACTTAAAAATCTTAATATAGATAACAATCCCATGTTAGAAAAATATAAATTAGGCCTTACAAGTAAGCTAGAATCATATTGTTGTTTATTGTATATGAGATACACTTAATATCTTATTTAGATGTGGCTAAATCATATGCAAAATATTTGTCAATTCAACAAGAAAAAAAAATATAACTAAGTTTAAAATAAGCTCACCTATACTTCAATGTAGAAAATTGATATTTGCATTTATTTTAAGCCACACAAAATTTAAGCCAATATCCAACCTAGGTTGCTTTGAAGTAGAGTCAAATCCATACAACGAGTATGTAATTCTCCTACAAAATAGGAAGGAAGAGTAGAAGAGTTTATGGATCTTCCATTTTCTAACTTATCTATCTGTAGAGACATGATCTTATAGAGTTATTTGTTGCATATGCTAAGATGAGAGCAAATTGATTGTGGGTTCATTGCAATTATGAAATTTAAATTCTTGAACACTTGAGATTAACACAAATTCCTTAAATTATTAAAAATAAATTTTAAACTAGATTAATCCTAAATAATGAAAAATTAAGATTTTTGATACCTTTAGACTACATTTGACTCGTGTACCAAACACCTTTTAAAAGAATTTTTAGAAAAATCATTTATCAATTACTTTTTTAGGAGTAATTTTTCAATTTTTTTAAAAATAATTTCAAATTTTATCAAACACACAATCTTAGATAAAAAGATATCCATATATACCATACCTACATTCGCTCACATGTTTGAATGGTAAAATGGCAATTTTATTCAATAGGACGAAGGGTTTCGGCCCAGCACAATAAGCCTTACGGCCCACTTTGATGGCGGCACAAATAAGCCTTAGGGCCCACTTTGATGGCGGCACAAATAAGCCTTAGGGCCCAACTTGATTTTATTTATATATACTTTAATCTCATTCTTTATACTTATACCCGAAAACCTAAATTTTTCTATATACTTTTAGAAGTGAGGATTAAAATTTTCATAAATACCAAAATTAATACCTTAATCTTTTCCCTTTTGGCAAAATAACTAAATACAAGATAGTTGAAAGTAAAATCTTTTAATTAAAATTTATGTTTCATATAATAATAATAAGTCATTACGAAAATGGTAGTAGTTTAAAAGTATTATTTTTTATGATTTAATTAAATCCAATAAAAAATAAGTATAAAAAGAGAAAAAGATTGAATAAGCAAGAAGAAAGAAATGTCATATTAAATAAGATTTTTTTATTATTGTTCAATTTTAATATTTTATTAGTAATTAATGGTTAATATTGTTTTTTGGTAATATTATTTAATTGTTATTATTTTGAAAACTAAATATATATTCTTTTTAGAGGGGTAATTTTCTATTTTGGTTTTTATTTTCCTAAAAAAGTTTAACATATTAAGGGAATTTTTTTGTTTCTAGAAAATTGAGGGGGGACACATGGTTCCTCTGAGCCTTACTTGGCTCCGCCAGTTGCAGCAGGACTCATGTCCTGGACAAAGTTAGGCCCAACGACTCCGGTCTTTCCATGTTTTGCTTCTTTCCAGTCAAAAAATGCGTTGCCATTACAGGTCGATAAGACTAGGAAATTACGCCCAAAAGCACCAAACCCCATAAGATGGAGGGCGTTTTGGTCATTCACGTTAGATATTTTCCCACTGTGATGTCTCTTTGAGCGGTGGGCCAAATATGACTTGGTCTTTGCGCGGTTGGAAGCTTTATATGACTTGGAATCTGGAAAAGTCCTATTTTATCGTATGGAAAATGAACCATTCGATATATATTATATAGCCTAGGTTCTTGTAAGGCAAAGGCATATATCCTTGGTTTTGTGAGCAAAGGGTGTGCATTGTAACCATGGCTAAAGCTCTCCTCGTTTTCACCTTCCTACTTCATCTTCTTCATCTTCCCTCATTTTCTCTTCTACCACAATCCCAGTTTTCGGAGAAGAATTACAGCTATGTCCAAAGTGTCAATCCTAAGAAAATGAAGATGTTGAGAGAAAAGGTAAGTCATTTTAAACTTTATTGGCATGATCTTGTTAGCGGGTCTAATGCAACCTCAATTACAGTGATTAAAGCAGTGAAATAACACAACACCATATTTTGTATGGTAAATATAATTGATAACCGTTAACCGTTGGGCCAAATTTGAGCTCAAAAACGGTTGGAAAGGCCCAAGGGCTTTATGCATCTACGGGACAAGAAGATATTGAAATATCGAATGGTTATGAATTTTGCAATTCACTGATGGCAAGTACAATGGTAGCACATTCATTGTGTTTAGGACGAAACAATGTTCCTGCTAAGGTGAGGGAGATGCCGATAGTCGGGTGGCAGTGGGCTTTTCAGATTCGCTAGAGGTTATGTTCTAGCAACAACTTATGAGCTCAGTAACAATGGAAACGCCAATATTGAATACAATGCCTATGTAATACATTATTAATGTTTTTTTTTTTTTTCTATGGAGCTTCGTGTAACTTCCCCGTCAACTAAGTGGGATTCTCTAGTTTTGTTTAATTTGAATAAATTAGGTGGTTTTTTACTTCACCTAATTGAATGTAAGCATACAGTAATAAAATAAAATAAAATACTTATTTACATGAATTAATTACTTTTTTGAAATTTGTTAAATTATACTTTATTCTAAAAATCAACGTTTTCATAACTGGATCGGATATTGAATTGAAAAGGTTATCAATTCACAGTTCACTAGTCGGACCAATGGTCGAATTACGGTCAAACCAGTGACGTCATAAATATATATATTTTATATTTTATTAAAATTAAAAATAATTATAAAATATTAAAATATATAATTAAAAATTAAATAATATTTATAATATTATTTATTCATTATTATATAAATGTATTAATGGTTTAAATTTATTAAACAAAATATATACAATATTTAAATATGAAAATATATTCAAAATGGTAAATAAAAAAAAGTCATATTTAAATATGAAAACAAATTGAAAATGAAAAAAAAAACATGTGATTTATATATATATATTATTTTTTGAAATAGGGTATGTACTTACTTTCTGTTAAAAATAAAAAGGATGCAGCATAGTGGAGTAGTAATGCTGGTTATGATATTCGTCACCGATTATCGGTCGGTATTTGTCGGTAAATTTACCGATTTTTCTGGAAATTTCCAGATATTTCCTACCAGTCCAGCCCGCGCACAGGATACAAAATCTATCCATTTTTTTTTTTAAAAAAAAAAAAAACATAAGACGCTATTTGGTAATCTGATCATGATTTGCAGGCAAAGGTTGTGGTTTTCCCCCTGACTCAAAAATCGTGGATTTAGGGTTCGTGAAATTTAAATCGAATGGCACAAAAGCAAAGAGACCCCTAGAACAGATCCAGAAAACACAAGGAGCAAAAAAAAAAGCAATTTTTTTGGTTTTCCTTGGGGGTTTTGCATGGATTTTCTCGGAAATCAAACGAGGATGAATTTTCCCGGAAATCGAATGGGGGGTGGATTTTCTTGGGAATCAAACGGGGGTTGCAAAAAAAAAAATAATAATAACATGATTAGATTAGTACCTGCAAGGATTGAGAGTGGAAGAGGAAAATAGGGCCTTCTCAGGGATTCTCTCGTCTGGAGGGCAACTTCAGAAAAGGGCTTCTTGATGCCCGAGTGAGAGAAGTGGGTGGCCATTTTTATTTTTAGATTTAGTAGAGATAAAAAAAAAAAAAAACATATCATGAGAGCAATTTTCCTCTCTCTATATAAATAATTATTAATTATCCATTTTTTTTTATTAAATCACTACCATGGATTAAAATTTCGGTTTTTATCGATCATATTTTATGAATTAAAATTAATTTGATAAGATAAATTATTAATAATTTTAATTATTTAAATAAATTAATGTTAATAAAAAAAGTTGTTACCACATTTTAATAAAATTTTAGAAATTAAATCTCAAATAAATATTTTATATAAATTAATTTAATTTTTCATTTAAAATGTAATAAAACATGTTTTAATAAAAGTATTTTAAAATTTTTAAAATAAATATTGTCTTCAACAAAATGGGCTCCCTTCATCTAACAATATGATATAATTACATCGATATTCATTTTAATACTAAAACTATTGCAATGTCATATGTATTATATTTATGTATAAAATATTTTTATTCAATAAAATCAAATATTTTTTTAACTCAATTCTAACTTTATACACTTCCAAATTTCATATTTATTACTCTTAAAATTCAAATATCAAATTTATTGATATATCTCTGTCTATCGATATTTTTCTTTTTGATCATATTTATGTAAATTATACTTACAAAATGACTTTAAAATATGTGTATTTTCTTATTTTATCATTTTTTTAGAGTTTTTGCAAGCATTCCTATAAATTTTAAATAATTTTCACTTCATCGATATTTGTGAAAAAAATATTTACCGATATTTTTAATATATTTACAAAATTGAAGTACTGATATATCTATAATTACCAATATTTTCATTATTGACCTAATCTCACATCAAAAGTAAGAGGAAAAATAAAGTGCTTTATAAACCTCTTCCCATGTAACACAAGTTGGGCAGTCAAGTCAAGTGGTTGTTGGGCCTTATGGCACAACCCTTGATTAAGGGTCCATTTTGCAAGATGGGTGTGGGTAGTCAATGTTGAGCCGGGGAGAGGATATAGGCCATTTTGCCCAAAAAAAGGGTAGACAAACAATGTTGGGCCGTGAGGGAGTAGACTAAAGTGGCCCACTTTTTTCAAATAAAAGTTGGGGGTGTTGAACCGTTCGGTTCCCCAAAAACCACATAGTCCAAACGGTTTGACGGTTCAATCATCGGTCCAAACAGTTCTGCATTGATCTAATTGATAATTGGCCTAAAAAGGGGAATCGGACAGGAAAGGTCATCGATTGACGGACCGATCTGGTCCGATTTTTAAAACATTGCTAAGAATAATAATAATAATAATAATAATAAGTTGGAGAGAAGTAGATTTCAAAGCTCACATCAATAAAGTTGAAGTGTCACTTTTCAATTCAACTTAAGCTAGTTTTTGTGGGTTGATTTGATATGTTTGAATTATCATACATATGGCTTTTGAAAATAAGGCTAACTGGATGGACCTTCCTTGACTTTGTTTAATAAGAATGACATATTTCTTTGATTTCACGTTACTCAAAGTATCTTGACCAAACTAAAATATATTCAACTTTGAAATTTCACTAGTTTTTAGTCGTATATAATGATAATGAGTTAGAAAATGCTCAAAAAATTGAGCAGCATTCTCATTTACAAAACTGCTTTTTAGAAATGTTTTGATAAAAATTTTATTTAGCTTGACGTGATACATAAGTTGACTTTTTCTTTTATTTCACTTAATATATGATTTAATTGAACATTTTTCAAAAGAAGATATGATTCTTAAACAACAACCTTTTCCCATTATTTACAAATTCTACAAGGTCCATAGCTAGGGTTTGAATCAAAATGGGCTAAAAATTAATGTCATCTCAATTTTGCTTCATTTTTGGGACAAGCAATCATGACAATCTTGAATGGAGTTCATGTGTCTAACATATCAATGTCAGAAGAAAAAAACTAATAAAAAGAACAAGCTCGCTTCATTGTGGGTTGGAAGAGAATTTCTTATTTTCAGTAAACAAAAAAAAAATATATAGAAGTTTTGCAACTTCAGTAAGGTTCTAATAATTTTTATATCTTATATACAAATTATTATTATTATTTTATAATTTTTTTTAAAAAAATATGAAATACATTAAAATGGACACTTAATTATAAATAAATGATAACTATTCTACCATTTCTCTGATACAAAAAGAAAAAAAAAAAAGGCGTTTGAATCTTTTTAAATGAATTTAGCATTCACAAAGCTTTAAATCATTATTTTTTTCTACTTGATTGTGTAATAGTAGATGATGAAAAATTAACAATAAATGATTAATTATCATCATAAGTTTAAACTTTATCAATTGTCCTTCTCCTATTAAAGCAAGGTGACAAGTTGAATGTGATTGAGGTTGTGAGACCCATTAATGTAGAGAGGAATTCAAAATCCTAATAAAAATGTATTTCAATTAATAATGAGTTTTTAATTCATATTCTCATTTTTAATAATTAATTCACATGAAATAACAAATTAAAAGTGAAATGGGTTTTTCAATTCATTTTTTTTTTCAATGTTTCAATGTCTGAAACAATTCTAAAAAAATAATTAAAAAAACAAGGTGTTTGGTAAATGAACTTAATTACCTAATTTAAATTATTAAATAAATTAAATATATTTAATAAAATAATTTAATATTAAAATTATTTTAAATTTTTACCTCTTTTTTCTCTTAAAATAATTAACATATATGTCAGACCTACGTTGGCTCACAAGTTTGAATGGTAAAATGGTATTTTTATCCAATAGGATGAAGGGTTTTGGCCCACCACGATAAACCTTGGGGCCCGCTTTGATTGCGCCTGCCACCGCGGAGCCATATTTTAAAATTAAATAATTTTAAATATTAATTATGAAAACGTATGAAATTAAACCATGGTACTAAGAATATTTTAAAAAAGTTTTAGATGTTATATATATATATATATATATATATATATATATATATATATATATATATATATATATATATATATATATATATATATTATAATAAAAATTACCAAAAACATTTAAAGGAAATTTTCAAAGGAAATTGAAATTAAAAAATTTATTAGAAATTTTTTATTATTTCGTAACAAAAACCTGTAAAAATTATTTTAAAAAATTCAATCATTTATATTATAAATTTTGATATTTTTTTTATGAAAGAGATGTATGTCTTTAAGTTGATGTTTTATAACTTGATTTAATTTATTTATTACCTAATATTATTCTTAGTTCTTATATCAAAAAGCTTAAATTTTTTCATGTTCTTCTAAAAGTGAGGACTAAAATTTTCATAGATATCAAAATTAATACCTTCATTTTTTCCCTTTTTAAACAACTAAATATAAGATAATTTAAAGTAAAGGTTTTTACTTTATAAAAGCAGTTTAAAAGTATTACTTTTATGATTTAATTAAATCCAATAAAAAGAAAAAAAAAATTGAATAAACAAGAAAAAAGAAATACCAATATTAAATGAGATTTTTTTATTTTTGGTTATTTTAGTTCAATTTTAATATTTTATTAGTAATTAATGATCAATATTATTTTTTTGGTAATCATATTTAGTTTTCATTATTTTACAAATTAAATTTATATTTTTTTTGGTTTTTATTTTCCTAAAAAAATTTAACATATAAGGGAATTTTTTTGTTTCTAGAAAATCGAGGCTGGGGGGCCACATGGCCCCGAACCTTAGTCGGCTCCTCCGGTGACGACACGACTCATTTTCTAGAAAAAGTTACGTCCACCCCGTGGCCTGTCCAAGTTTTCCTTTTTTCCATTAAAAAATTGTGTGCTGTTACAAGTCGATAAGACTTGCAAGTTAACCCAAAACCACCAAGTGTCCAAGGCACCAAAAGATGAAGGGGCATTTTGGTCATTCTCCTTAGAAATTTTCTTGAGCGGTTGGCAACTATGACTTGGTCTTGCGTGGTTGTATGGAAAATGAACCATTATATATATATATATATATATATATAGCCTAGGTTTCGTGAGAAAAAGGTAGCTCAAGTTTTGTCATGATTGCTTGTAGCCATGCTAAACTCCCTCGGTTTCACCTTTCTCTCATCTTCTTTCATCTTCCTCATTTTTTTCTTCCCTATCACAATTCAGCTTTTGGAGAAGAATACAAGTTATGTCAAAAGTGTCAATCCTAAAACAATGAAGATGTTGAAGGAAAAGGTAAGTCATTTTAGACTTTATTGGCAGGATGTTGTTAGCGGGTCTAATGCAACGTCAGTCACAGTAATTGAAGCAGTGAATAACTCGTCAACATCTTTTGGTATGGTAAATATATTTGATAACTCGTTAACCATTGGGCCAAATTTGAGCTCAAAAACAGTTGGAAAGGCTCAAGGGCTTTACGCATCTACGGGACAAGAAGATACTTCATTATTGATGGTTATGAGTTTTGCATTCACTGATGGCAAGTACAATGGTAGCACATTCATTGTGCTAGGACGAAACAATATAAATGCTGAGGTAAGGGAAATGCCAATAATCGGTGGCAGTGGGCTTTTCCGATTTGCTAGAGGCTATGCTCTAGTATCAACTTACAACGATGGCGCCACCATTGAATACAATTGTTATGTCATACATTATTGATTTTTTTTTTTCTAATTTTTAGTGGAGCTTTAGTTTACAATAGTTATATACTTGAATAACTATGTGTTCCCACCATAGCTAAGTGGGATTCTCTAGTTTTTCTTAATTTGAATAAATTAGGTGACTCTTACTTCACCTAGATGAATGTAAGCATACTATAATAAAATAAAATAAAATGCTTATTTGTGTGGATTAATTACTTTCTTGAAATTTGTTAAACCATACATTATACTAAAAAAAAAAAAAAAAATTGGAGAGAAGTAGATTTAAAAGCTTATATCAACAAAGTTGAAGCGGTATCACTTTTCTATTCAACTTAAGCCAGTTTTTTGTTGGGTTTGATTAGTAGATTTGAATGCTTATCAACATATAATATGACTTTGAATATAGGGTATATTTGGGGTTGAACTACTTGCTTTGTTTAATAAGAATGACATATTTCTTTGATTTCACATGACTTAAATTATCTTAACCAAACCAAAATATATCAATCTTCAAACTAATTTTCTAGTCATATATAATGATAATGAAGTGTGAACACGCTCAGAAATTTGAGCAGCATTCTCATTTACAAAAATGTTTTTAAGAAATGTTTTGATGAAAGTTATAAATTTTATTTACCTTGACGTGATACATAAGTTGACTTTTTCTTTTATTTCACTTAAGATATGATTTAATTGAACATATTTCAAAAGAAGATATGATTCTTAAACAACAATCTTTTCCCATTATTTACACATTCTACAAGGTCCATAGCTAAGGTTTGAATCAAAATGGGCTAAAAATTAATGTCATCTCAATTTTGCTTCATTTTTTAGACAAGCAATCATGACGGTGTTCAATAAGTTCATGTGTCTATAACAAGCAAGCAACTATAATAGAATAAGACCATTTTTATTTTTATTTTTGCCATTTGTATGGTCCAATATGTTAGGCTTCATACATTTTGAGCCATAGCCTAATGGGCTTTTTACCTCATGATGTGGTTACCAATTAAAAATTGGACCTCATTAGGGTTCACCAAGTATAAAGCCCCTTTATCCTTGAGGATTAAATGGAGATTACTATTTGTCACAAGCGAAAAGAGAGAGAGAGACTTATATTTAAACTTTTAAATTGAAAGACCCTTGACCACTAATTGTTAATCTAAGTGAATGAAAGAAAAATCAAATAACTCTCATTTTGAGCATTCAAGAGTATCTTTTTTAGAAAATTGATAAAATAATATGATTAGATAATTTGGTTAGAAAAAATAATATATATATGAAAGGTTTGGTATATTGGTGTCAAACAATACATAAGAAAATACTACGACTAGAGAAAAAAGTTGGGAACAATGCATGTATGTATGTCACTAATTTTTTAGTTAGGAAAACTTGTGTTTTGGGTCGACCATTTGCAAATAATATGGTTTCCAAAACCCAAGAATAGGAAATCTAGGAATCAGTTTGTTAATATGGAAAATAATATCGGTTATGTGCACTCTATGCTAACTTTTTTTTTTCTGTGCCCAAATTGCCCTCACCCACTCTCCATGTCAATAGTCACATTAACAAGTTGTTTCCAAAACAAAAACAATAAATAAATAAAAATACAAAAACAAAAAATTATGTTGTCTAAAATTTTGGGGAAACTTCATTTCTCTCATTCACTTCCTTACCACACCCAAGACCCATATTCCCAAAACTTCTTCATCTCATTTTGCCCTAACCGCAAATCTGAAATCTCCCAACATTTGAAATTTGATAACGATTGATTTTACAACGACTGGGGTTTCCCCTTCACCATGAACCCCAAATAGAAAACCCTAATTTTGAAACCCATATTTTCTTTTTTCATTATCAAAGTTGAAATTTTTTAAGGTTTCTATAAACCAAACTGAAGTTTTCCCTTGTTTCAGATGAATCGATCGCAAATGAGTTTTCTGAGAAAATAAAGGCTAATAAGAAAAACACCTAAGAGGGGGGTGAATTGGGTTTGTCAAAAACTTTTTCAACACAACTAATTTAAGCACAAATAAGCAAATATAAAGAGATAGAGTTAGAGAATTCAAACTCAGATTTTATAGTCGTTCGACACTTTCTTGCCTACGTCCACTTTCCTCAAGCTCCGAACCGAGTGAGGGTTACCACTAACTTGAAGCTTCACCAAGTTTTCTAATCTTCTTTACACTTGGATTCGACTCCAATGAGCACTTACACAATCTCTTCAAGATTCAACACACTTGAAGACTCTAACACTCAATTTACAAAAATGATTTTCTCTCAACCTAGACCAATAATGATTCAAATACAAATCAAAGTTAGGATGACTCACAAGGGTGCACTAAAAGATATGTAAGTGAAGATTTAATGCACTAAGAAATAAATGAGTGCTTTTAAGGTAAGAACAAGTGGGTAGACAATTGAATGCAAGTGTTCTTTTCTACATAAATGAAGTGGAACTCTCAATTTATAGGTTTATAAGCTCGGGAGCCAAGAAAAGCAAAAAGCAGCTTTAACCGGTCGAGTTGGGGGTCAATCGGTTTACTAGCCGTTGTAGCATTTAATGCTTTGGCAGGTTACCATTGCCTCGATTAGACCTCGACCGGAGGTCGACTGGGAAAGAGGGTACCACAACCGAGAAAGAAAAGCTATTGGATGAGAGAGAGTGTTTTTGACACTCCTCGACTGGACCTCAATCGGATAAGGGCAACCGGTCGACCAGTTCCCTGGCCGATTGGCTTGTGCCTTGACCGGTTCAGCCTTTTGGCCCCGAACCAAACCTATATTTTCAGTTCTTTTCCTTTCTTAACAGCTTAGGCAAGGTTCTTTAGGTAAATTAAAATGACCAATTTTGAAATATTTGCCTAAGATACATTTGATAAAACTTTGGGTTTAATGAAATTGTTACTTTAAAGAATAAACTGCTGAGTTTTTCCAAAGGTGGCATAAAAGATATGTTAAAACCTAAAGTACAGCTCATGCATTCATCTTACTTCGTTTTCTATGATTAAAAGTCTTCCCAAATGTCTCGATCTTGTATTCCATTTGGTCATTTGATGAATTTCCAAATTTATACCTGAGATTCTTTACAATTCAAACCAATTAGTCACTTAAC
>JBAPGN010001150.1:0-24981 GCA_037355405.1 Vitis amurensis
CCAGATACAAGTAATTACTAATGGAAAACCTACTCTTCACCATGGAGGTTCGGTATTCCAATTCCATGAATAACCACCAACAATACATTGCAATCATATATGTTTGGATCTCTTGTAATAGGTTTTTGTCCCTGCATAACTTTGTTTTATCTTTCGTCTCTTTTTTCCCTGCATAACTCGGGAAATTGTGAGGAAGGAATGGTTCTTCAGCACTCAGATCGAAAAATTAGCTTAGAGCCTCTTCAATGGTCTCTTCTGTATGACTGCCACTCACTTCCACCCGACTCCATCCAGGAACCTTCTTCAAACCCTTCTCTTTCATGGATACTCTTAAGTCAGCTGCTTCATTCCAACAGCCAGACAGAGAAGATACACCAGAAGCAAGCACATAGTTCGCTCCAAGATCAGGCTCAATTTCAAGCAGAAGTCTTCTCAAATTTTCATCAAAACCAAAAACACGACCATCATTTCTACAGGCACCAATGAAGCTCCTTAATATAACAGAGTTAGGCTCCATTGGCATGTTCTTGATAATTTCATAAGCCTCGTCAATCATCCCCGCTCGTGCAAACATATCCACCATGCATCCATAGTGCTCCATTGTTGGCCTGATATTATAAATTTTCACCATTTGACTGAAAAACGTTTGGCCCTCATCAACAAGACCCAAGTGACTACAAGCTGATAAAATCCCAGAAAATGACATACTGTCTGGTTGTAGGCCAGTTTGTTCCATTTGGGTGAACAAAGAAATAGCATCTTCACCATGGCCGTGATCTGCAAGGCCAGATATCATGATAGTCCAAGACTGCAAGTTCTTCTCAGTCAAGGAATTAAAAACTTTCAAAGCTTTTTCTATGTGCCCACACTTAGAATACATCTCAAGGATTGCTGTTCCTAAAGCAACATCCAATCCTATGCATTTGACAATAATGTATGAATGAATGGACTCCCCCACACCAATATTTAGCAAACGAGTACAGGCAGAAAGCAAGCTTACCAGAGTGACAGAATTAGGTTTTTCATTTGCTAACATCATATGTCGGAATACCATTAAGGCATCTGCTGGACAATTGCTGCAGACATAAAAAGAACCAGGGTTAAAGAAAATGCCAACATGAAAAATTTACAAGAAAGAATAAGTAGCCACGCCCTATTTACAAAGAGATGTCAACAATTCCTAGATGGAATCTTCACAAAAAATCCCCCCATAGAATCAAGATGAACTCTCACTTAGAAGCCATGTAAGAATACTTCCTAAGCTTCAAGGTATCAACTTTACAACCACCCGACCATGCATAAAAATCTGTATATAGTTATAAATGTAAGTTTCCAAAGTCATAATTGCTCACGCAAATCAACCAATTTTATGATCAAAACCTTCTTACTCATAAACTATCTTCAGGGATATGCTCACACATTCAAGAAAGATGCAATCATATGAGAATCTCGTGCATATGTAAGGAAAAATCAAGAATATATTCAACAAAAAAAAAAGCCAACAAACAATTGTTTAAGTAGTTCAGAAATTTCCTAAAAATTTACAAATAACGGCTAAACCATTATATAATTCATGAATTATTAAGTTATATGCGATATTCTTATAGAAAATGACTAAGAATCAAGCTGTAAACTTTCATCATACAAGTTAGATAACAATTGAAACATACCATGCAACATATCCAGCAATCATAGAACTCCAAGAAACCACATCTCTCACAGTCATTTCATCGAACACCCGTCTAGCAAGCCCAACTGCATTGAGATTTGCATACATCCTCAAAAGGGTGTTCCCAACATACCTATCTGAATCAAAACCCGCCTTCACAATTATAGAATGCATCGCCCCGCCTGCACCCACCACCAAACTACGCCCACAGGCCTTAACAACAAAAGGGTATGTGAAATTATCGGGTTTAAGCCCAACCCTTTGCATTTGGGAGAAAAGCTTCACTGCTTCAATTGGAACTGAGCTCTTAGTGTATGCTCTGATGATTGAGTTCCAAGCAAAAATTGGTGCCCTAATGGGCAATCTATCAAACACCAATCTGGCGAATTCGATGGAAACCGACGAAATGGAGAATATGAACTGAGAAATGAGATCTGGGTTGTGATCTATAGCGGTTTTGAGGATGAGAGAATGGAGCTGGAGAAGGTGGGTGGTGGTTTTTGACCGTTGGAGGAGGATTTGAATTTGGCGGGACATCATCACATTGCTGTTTAGTTTAATATAGTGTGGCCATAACCCATTAACGAGAGTTTCCATACAAATAAATACATGCAATAGAGTAGTTCTACTTGTAGCAAATGCCTAGGGTTTGTGTCCCATGGGAGCTCTATTTCAAGGTTTTGATCTATTACCTTTCAAAAACCGAAACTAATCCTAGCATATCACATATATAATTTGATCATATTCTTTATTCTTCATTAATTTAAATTCATTTATTTATATCATGATTTCATATATTTATCTTTTCCTCTAATAACATTATCACATATTTTCAATATTAGAAGTTCAATAAATATCAAATCCTAATTTTTTATTTTTTTTAATAGAATGAACACTTAGTAATACTCATACAATATAAAAACAAAAAAGAAATCTCAAATCAAATCTTAATAACAAAAGATATATAGATTTATTATAATAGGCAATAATTATACAAATTTGTTTTGAAACTTTTATCATCGCACAATTTTTCAAAAAGATTATAAAAGTTTCTTGAAGGATCCTCTTTTCTCACTAAATTTACCTTCTTTTTTTTTTTCTTTTGTTTTTTTGGGGTTTAATATATATAAAGCTTCAATTGAAATTACTTGCTCAAAGAGTGTGAGGGGCGAACGGTGAGAGAAAAAGAGAGATAAATGAAGGGCAACAATGGCGGTGAGAGCCAAGCAAACAGAGAGCAGCAGAAGAAGAAACCCCCCTTCACGCCAGCTAAAGATGACACCAAGCCCTTCCTCCAAGACCCTGTATACTCCCTCCTACTTGTTCTTTGTTTTTCTTTTCTTTTTTCTTTGTTTTGAATGGATTTTTTTTTGGATAAAGAGACTAGACCCAATTGAGAAATCTCTCTCTAATACTTGTTGTTTTGGGATTTTGTAGATTTTGAGATCAGACCCAATTGAGACTGAGGAAGCTGTGCTCCGATTGCCTTCGTTTCCAGTTCCCCCACCAAAACCCACATCCCAATGAGTTTGAATGCTCCTTCTTCTTCATTCAATTTGGTTTTTTTTTTTTTCCTGGAACAATGAATTTCATTACTACTATTTTCCCATTTTATGAGGAGTTATTTTTTATCTTCTTTTTTTCGATGCAAAGTTGTGAATTTTTATTTAGATGACTATGCTCCAGATTCTTCTAGATTGGCGAGAGAGTTTGGTTTTGAATTACCATTGTCTATAAGTTCTAGGCTTAAGGGTTTTGACTCTGAATCACGCTTGCCAACAACAGCTCTTGGATTGATGCTGATTAGCTGTAGATGGGGGCTTAAATGAGAAAACAATGTTCTTGAATCCAATTAGGGTTCATAACCAGTCTCAGGGTTTTGCATAGAATGTGCCCAATTTCCCTTTCAATTCGTTCAATGTGCCTGGTTAATTGTTTGATTTGGTTTTCCCTTTTCCATGTCCTTTGCCGGCTAGTTTTTGAAGGGTTCATGTTGTTTGGGCATTTGGATTTTATGTTTCATTTGTTTGCTTGTTTAAGTTATGTTGCAGCTGCAATTTTGGCTGTTTTTAGGTTACAGATTCTCACGAGCAGGGCATTAACAGACAATAGTATAATCTACTGAAATTCAGATGTTCCATTCTTAATTCCAATTAGTTGAAAGGAAAACAAAATTGAAATGCTGATTGTCAGTGTGTGAACGGCTTGTGATCTTTGTTATCCTCTTCTTTGGAGAGTGATGGGTGTTGCATCCTTCTCTGAAGGAGACATTTTCTGGTTGAGATGATAACTTTATCAGCAAGGACAATAATAAGGTATGAAGGTTAGCTTCTCTAAGAAGCGGGAAATTGTAGGCTTTCGAAGAATCACAGGGGGGCCTCCTTTCACTTGGTTGCAGGGTCCTCTAAGAGTTGTAAATTTGTCTGCCATAGATTTCATAGATAGTTTGAGTCAGTGTCATGATCTATTTCATGCAACTTGTAGTTCCTTCTTTTGAAGCTTCAATGCTCCTTGTACAGTTCCTGCAATGTCCTCCTTTTTTGCTAACTGCCTTTGATGCAATGTTAATTAGTTCTCTAATAAGGAAATTATCGTGTCATTTAAGCAAAGCCACAGCTACTCTAAGATATGAATAATTGTTGGTTTTATCGGATTTGAATAGTTCACTGGGTTTAAAAACTTGGGTTATGTTTATATCTGCTTACCCTTTTAGTTATAGTAATCAAGTTATTGATGGCATTTAAGTTGGATTTATATTTGCTTCGTTAGGAGCACACTTACTTAGATCATGATCCTGTTTGAACATCATTAGCTTGTGCTTGTTTTTTAATTCTCGATTTATATATCATATTCCTCAATAACACATTTCCCATGTTGTGGACCGACCACAACATTGTTTCCTTCATATTCCTTAGGCAGCAGATCTTCTACAATTCTTTGTTAAAGTCATGAAACCTTATGCTCAAAGAACAAAGAAATAATCATTGAATGTGGTTAGATATAGCTTTGGTTGGTTGTTGATGATGAAGTATTTGTGGGAGCATTGGTGTCTAATTAGCCAATCATGTGTAATGGTAATGGAATGCCCAAAACTGAAAACATAGACTACTAATAAAATTCAATTTTGTGAGGATGAGTTCAAATCCTTTTCTAGAAAGGCAAAGTTAATTACACAAAATTTGCAAGGACTGGGTCTTCAGTTTACTAAGCAATGTCAAAATTTGTTGTATTCTTTTGAATGCATGATTGAGGAATCAAGTTGATTCTTATCCTAGGGAATTGCAAAACTGGATCAAAGAAACCTTGGAATGCTATAAGGTTGATATCACTCAATCTACAAAGAATAAGCACAAATTCGTGAAATTTTATGTTATGTTCTTAGGCAACAATTTAATGCATGAAAATGTTCATCTATCTACAATAGGGTATATTAGGGTCGTATTAGGTCCCAACTTTAATTAAATACCATTTTACTACCCCTATAATAGTTGCGTTTCAAAAAATAAAAGACTTAGGAAAACATGATGTGTGAACCATGTGTAACATGAACATTAGAAATTAGTAAATTACAACGAGGTTGTGTATGTAATAAGACTCACGATCAAATTTGCTCTTGGAGATTGGATTTAAAATAATGATAACTACTTAGTTTCCTCTATGTTGGTTTCTCATTCTACTGGGTGAAAGGACGAAATTAGGTATGTAAACAAGCCTGGTTGGGCCAAGTCTAGCCCAAACTTCTTGGTGTGTGTTCAAGCCAAGCTTAGGTCTTCCTTAATAGGCCCAAGCCAAGCTCAATGATCTAGGAATTTAATTATTAGCCCAAGCCATGATATTTAATAAATACAATTACGATTCCTACTAGGAACAATACAAAGCTTGGCTTGATGGTTAGGTATATCATATCATGTCCTACCCTTACCAACGGTTCATATCCTAATCATGTGAGTGTCAAATGCCATAAGTCTCCATGGAACTAAAATAATGTCAAATCTATGAGGGAGGAGGGAAAAATCATATGATGTGGCTAATCATTTAGTAGCACATGCCATAAAATGAGGAATACACATGAGGAGATGAGGAGTTATTACAAATAGTATTAGATCGGAGAATGATGAGTATACACAAGGGAAGAGTCATTACAATGACAGTTAACCAATCATCATGTAAATAACGAGTATGCATGAGGGACAAGTCATTACAAATGGTGTATGAGTGTGACATGCCATAAAATGAATAGAAATGGTAGGAGTTATTACAAATGGTATTAGAGAACCTGTTAGGTAACTAATGGCATTACAAATGGTTACATGCCACAAAATAAGGGGAGGAGCCATTACAAAGAGAAATAAACACTGCATTTGTATCAAAGAACATGAGGTTACATTTGAAGTATCTTTATCTTACAAAAAAAAGTTCCTTGCCTCAATCCTTTAAAAGTGAAAGGAGATGTTATATTTGAATTCATGCTTTTGTATTGATGAAAAGGTTTGCTATTTGGTTGCAACATTGGGAATATTTCATTTTTTATAAAAAAACAAACGTCTATTTATATAAATTAAAAAAATATAATTGAAGGATGAGGGATCGATCCTAAAATTTACAAACTCTTATCAAAGAAAGAGAAACCTTCTCCAAAATATTAGCAAGTTCATATTCACTCAATTACCAATTACAAGTTCATTTGAACCCTATCAAAATGGACTCAAAGCAAAATCGAAAAATCTATACAAACCAACCAAAACTGATTATATCAGTTCGGTATAAATATTTGTTCAGTTTGAGAATTTTGAAATTCAACTTTATTGGTTTGATTTTTTATTTCCTTGTCCCCAAATCTAGAAAAATCAAACCAAACTAGTGTTATATAATTACATAATGTTTGATGAGTTTTTTAATATTTCAAATATAAATTGATTTTAAATAGTTTTAAAAGTAAATTAGACTTAAAGCCTAAAATTAACTTACATCAAACCATTATCTAAATTGAACTAAACCAACCTTAATCAAGTTTGGTGTGATTCAATTGTTCCCTCACTAAATGGTCGATTCAATTTTACAAATTACACCCATATCCTTTTCTTTAATATCTTAACTCTTTGATCTACATACTGCTTCCATTGAGAGTGTTCTTGAAAGCTTTAGTAGCAAAGGCCCCAAAGGAGAAATAAAAATATATAAGCTATCATATCCTCTATTAAATCTTGTTTTAAAAAATTCTTCTATTTCTTTTTTACCACATTATCCAAATTAACCAAAGACAAATGATTTAAGATCAACTTTGCCTTTAATAGTGCTCCCCTAACCTCAGAAGGAAATGAATATCATAACACTTATACTTCTAAGAGGAAAAACCCATGCTAGCCTAACTAACCCAATTAGTCTATGCCAAGGCCCCGAAGCCATCAAACAATGTAAAAAAAATGATCAATTCATTATCCACTACCAAAGAATGCCATTTGTGTCAATTTTATTGGTCATTAAAAACAAGATTTATTTGAAAACAGCTTTCCAGACCAAAACTCGGTGATACAAGAAGTTTTGAAGATACATTTTTATCAATATTCTTTCTAAAGCTTAGAAAAAAAAAAAGGTGAAGACACCCTAATCTCCGTAGCAGGAATTGAGTGCAGCCCATATTCCTTATCTCATGGAAACTCAAACCTTCTGAAGAACACAAGTGGTATTAATGCTCAATTAGGACTGTTTCCAATCTACAATTTGCGAAGTTGCCTTCAAATCTTGAATTAAACTCTATCCATATGTCAAACATGATCGATCCCAAAAGTTTTAACCTCAATAGCCCAAGCCAGTAGAACAGCTAGCTGTAGGTTCTTATAGGATATTTGGTACCCTAAACATAAGAACTTGAATTAGATTCAACATCTTTCAGAATTTAGACCAACTTAAGAGCCAGTACTTGATTGATTTCAGAAATAGAAAGTGCCTCTACTGTTACACATCCAAATTCTGGCCTTTGCTTGTTTCTTCATGCTAATGAAACAGCATGATAAAGAATGAATTAACACGGATACAGGGAACAACACCTATCTCAAATACTTGCTACAGAACCAAACAAAATTTCATTTCGCTTGGCCAACGCCTAGGTAGCTCCCTCAACCATTAAATTCCTCAGCCAGCGTATAATCAAGCAACAGTCTCCAATTTTGTGTCATCCCTCAACCATTAAATTCATCAGCCAGCATAATTAAGCATAAGCCTCTGATTTTGTGTGCTCCACCAAAAGAGGCATCCCTATTCAATGAATAAAAGTTAAGTAGGAAATGTTAATACTCGGAAAAAATAGAATGTTTCATAGGATATGGATTTTACATTCTATAATAAAAAGCACAGAAAATTTTAATTGAATTTACCTCGCACTTCTTCAACGTCAAGATCTAAGCATCCTCTTCTGTAGATAATGAAGAATTCCGCTCCATGTTAGGGAATTTTGGGGGCAAAATAAACATAGGTCCATCACTGACTGAACCTTGAGCTGCCAAACCTAAGGCATACCCCAATGCTCTAGCAACTGGGACGGCAACAGCATTCCCAACTTGAATATACCTAGAATAAAATTTTAACAAGACCTAGATGAGCTTGCTGATAACTTTAGAGTAATGTATTTGACAGAAAGAAACCAAAAAAAAGATGCATCAGGGTTTTAGTATTAGCCTTGTAGAAGAGAAGTGAAACCTATAAATCAAACCTTGATTGCAAGAAACCGAGTAATTTTTCATATATGAAACAAAGAATTTGATCAAGGAAAATTGGACTACTAAGAAGAATGTGACTTTATGGTAATGCACCAACATCTAAGATTTCACAAGGTCGGCACAGCCAGAAGAAGAAAGAAAGTTAACAGCCCGAAATGAGCCTATAACGCTTGAGGATTCAAGCTGACATCAAACCTAAAAATAATATCAAACTAAGCAAAGATGCAGAAGAAAGTTGGGAGACAGAATGATCTTATACAATTATATTTTCTAAAGAATAAGCATGTATAGAAAAATGGATTAAATAGAGATGGTAACCCAAAATTATCAAACCTAAAATCATGGGTTTATATTTACCACGACACTATCAATAACAGGCAAAAGTTGTTGGATGCTCAGGGTGGTCTAGAAGCCATTTGCCAAGCAGAAGCTAACGAGATGTATGTAAACTTCAAAACGACAATAACAACAGCAATAAAGTCCCATGAAAACTGGACAGTAACAAAACCATAAACCATAAAATTAATCATTTGTCATTTCCTACAGTTTTTTATTTCACTGCTCTTTCTTTCTTCTAAAATCCAAGTCTATTTTATAGCTTCGTCTTCAATACTACCATCACCAAGGATTAGAAATTTGCTTTGTACAACTTTCTTTGTGCTTTCTCAATGTGGGAATAACTATTTCAGCTGTTGAAAATATAAAGGAAGACGGGGCATCCAATGGGGCTTAACCAAGTTCCCAAGCTTAACAAGACATCCCACCACCACTAGAGAAAGGCAAGGCTCAAAGCATAAGCATTAATAAGTCTTTTAAAACATTGATCAAAGGATCATGACCTGAACATATACACGCCGAAATTATCGATCACACATAGTAAACTAAAAAATATTACTTCAAATGAATTTAAACTGCCCTAAGATTCCCAGCTTACAGCAGTGTTGAGTTATAAGTCAATGGACTAGAACGGAAGATCCTGCCCTAGTCATCTACTATCCTAACATGGACATGAAATGGAAGAACTAGCATAATAATCAAAAATTGAAGTTGGCAGCAGGAAAATGAAATGTGTTATAAATTGATAAATATGATTTACATGTTAGAAACAACAACTGTTCTGAACAAATTCATTAAATATCCTTGGTGATGAAAGTTTAGTTAGGAGGCATAACACTCTAAGAAATAGCTACATAAAAATATTAGAATAAAAACTGATAGTTTTTCCTTGAATAATGAATTATGAAATATAATACATTGAAATAGATACCTTTCCTTAACTGGACCTCGAAGTTGGTAATAATCCGGGAAACCTTGCAGCCTAGCATTTTCACGAATGGATAACACCCTATCTTGCTCAGGGTGCAAAATTACCTGCAAATAAGTATTAACATATACACATATTTATCGATCTACATCTTCATATGCTTAAACGATATAAATCAAGGAAAATTGTAACCTGATTATGGGGCTCCGCTCTAGTAACTACCGTTGGCACAGTCTCATCCCACCACAAACGGCCAAAAGGTCTATATACACAAATTGACAGCAGGGTGAATATGTAAACTAATTAGTAAATAAACCAAAAACAAGAACCTCTTACTTTGATGAACTCCCACCAACAAAAGACATTGCATAGTCAGGAACCTACAATTACAAGCAATACAATAAGCAGCTGCCAGAGTGGATAAAATGGGTTCAGAAAAAATAATTTTACCAATCAGTGTATTACCAGAGGTTTCCCAGAAGGCAAATATACCCTCTCAACATTTGGGTCCCATTCTACTTTGTTATCAGCACCTACAAGAACACCTGGTAAATCTCTAAAGTTTGCGCCCTATAACCAGAAGAACGAAAAAAAAACAGAAGATTAGGAAAAACAAAGGAAAAAAAAAAACCAAATATGCATACTATAACCATGAAAAGTAATATATAGAAAGAACCTTGGTCTTAGGGATTTGGCAAACTCTTTGATAGTCATCTGCATTTAGTTCAAGAGGGCGATGGTCATAAAGCTTGTGCCCTGAAGGATTGGATTCTGATGGTGATGTACCCAACATTTCTAAAAAAGAAACAAGATATCATAATAGGTTAGAAGACAGCAGTCACAAAATATTCTCTCCAATGTGTCACTAATCTAACAAAATTATAATGAGAAATTGCATTAATCAATGTTTTAAAAGGTTAAAGGCATCATTTTGCATTAATCAAGTGCAGCTGAAAAAGGTGCAAATCTCAAGTTAAACTATAACAATTATAACAATAAATAAATAAATAAATAAGTTACTGAATATGCTAATCTAATCACATGAAAATTAATTAATCAACCATCCAATTTGTAATGCGCAAATAAATCGTTTTCAATGTTTATAGTGTCTAATTTACTTCCTCTTTCTCTCTTTTAAACTTCAACTTTTCTCATTGCTTTATCAAATAACTTTTAATACATTTATCACAATTATCAGGAGCATCCTCTAAGGAATCATAATCATATCTAAGTGTTATATTAGTCTTCAATCATTGCTATAATAAAATACCAAAAAAAATAACAATCTTATTGTTCATGATAAGAAATGTAGAATACAAAATAATTAACCAAATCATGACCACACCCTGATGTGATTGCCTTACCAAGCTGTTTGTTTGCACTAATTGAGAAACCTTTTTTTTTTCATTTTTTATATTTTGTTCCACATAGAGTGAAACATCAACAGGGTCCTTCTAAATAATATAGGGCAATCATATGGGACTCTGCCTTGGAAAAAACAAACAAATAATTGTAGCTAAAAATATTTTGCCTCTTAATATTAAACTGAAAATATTAATATATCAAAGGTACATAAATTTTCTTTTGGGTTTCCAAGTAATTGACAATCAAACAATGAAACATAGCCTTTTTCCCTCTTTGTACTTTTATTTTAGAAATTTTTTGCAATGTATTGATATTTTCTATCATAATATTAGAGCTTTAGTTTAAGTCAATTTAATATATTTTGTTAATCCACAATTACTTAATAGCTTAATCTTTTCAATCAAATTAGTAGAGCATAATATGATGTCAAAGTAGAGATAATAAATTTAAACCTCATTGTATACTTATTTCGTCTATCTTATTGAGCCCACTCTTTGATCAAGTTTTAACCATCTCATCTAAAAACCAATTGGTGTTTAGTAAGGATAAGCACAACCTTTTATAGCATTTGACATCTCACACTACAAGTTTATTCTAAATGTTGTCATTTGAGTGACCCATCCCTAAGCTTAAGAGTGCCATTATTACACCCCAATAGTCCCTCGCCTAACATGACACTCTTATGACTTGAACTCATGACCTTTGTCTCTAATACCAATTCTTAGATCAAGTTTTAACCATCTCATCTGAAAACCAATTAGTGTTTAATGAGAGTAAGCCAAACTTTTTATGACATTTGACATTACACCTCATAGGCCTATTTTAAGAGTCATCTTTTGGGTGATTCATCCCGAACTTAAGAGTAACATTGTTGCACCCCTAACACCCACATATAAGCTAAAACAAAAATGGTCCTAACAAGAATTATGGCAACTCATCACATATCAACTTGGCATCCATTGTTGATCTACTATTACATAATAGTTCAAACTTTTAGTTAAGATTGGTAGCTTAACATTAAGAAATGTCATATCAGCCTTATTATGTTCTTGCCTAGACATTTTCCTTCAAACTTTTGATGATTGGCAACTGAATTATGTCAAATCAGATATGGAAAACACAACTTTTGCACATATGCCATTTTATTTAGCATTAAAAAAATAGAAAAGAAATCACACAAAATACAAAGGAATAAACAATCCATTATTTTTAGTATAATTTCTCCAAAAAGTTAAAAACTCACCATTCTTTCTTAGTCTTATGAAACGTTGGAACTCTGTCTGGGGAGCTTTCCCATATGGTATTTCATCTCGTGCCTCATCATTTGTCACCTAAAATGAAAAAGATACAATTAAACTTGGAAAGTCAAATCAAACCTTTACAAGACACTAGCAGCTGGAGTTTACATACGGGAGGAAGGTCAGAAATTGCATCTGCAAGCAAAAGTTTCGTTTCTAGTTCATCAAACTTGTGGCCTTCATCATATGCAACAGTATTCATCTGCATGATTACAAATTATTTTAGAATTGCATTACATTTATCAAAGTGATTCTTCGAATAAACTTGCCTTCAAGACTTGAACTACAAATACCCTTAAATACATTAATATAAAACATGCCAGGCAATTAGAAAATGCATTTTGAGAAACTAATCATTAGTTTTAACCATATGGTGATATTATCAAAAGAATTAAAAAAAATTAAATACATTTTAAAAAATAAAGTACAAACCCCTACCTCAAACTCAAGAGGAATAACACCTCTAATAATAACATCATGCGTAGGTAATGGATATTGAGGCAAAACCTGCATTGGGAGTTTAAAAAAGCCAATCAATATGTAATTATACCTACCAAATATTATTACTCTGCTATAGTAAATATTCACCTCCTCAAAACGTGCACCCCACATGAAAACACGCATACGAAATTGGGGCAGACCATAAGCACCAGCTGCCATCATTCCCATTCGTGTTTGGTAATTCATTCCAATAAGACGGCCTAAAGCATATCGTCCAAGATAACCACCAGCAAACTTTACAATGTCCACAACATTTTCCATTAAAACAAATCTTGGTTTAAGATAATTTACAACATCCATGAAAACAACAAGTTGTTTGTTTTTTGGATCTTCTAAGGGATTTTCTTTATTTCTAAAACGATTAAAGCCACTTATGCCTTGACATGGAGGACCTCCACAGATAACATCAACATCACCCTAAATGATAAACAAAATAAAAATGCATATTAAGAATCATAGTAAAAAATCATCCTAGGATGGACTAAGTAGATACTAAAAGTAGCAACAAACTCACAGGCAAAGGAAGGATCTTTGATTTATACCCTTCTGTAACAAAATCCTTTATGCTCTCACAGCAATTACTAACAAAGAAACATTCATAGGAGGAAATATGAAAGCATTATAAGCAAGTTATATGTAAATGGTTGCAAATGTAAAATTAAAAAATTTGAACTCAATTGCATACCCCAAACCCTCAAAAGGCTCCCAGGAATCTGCACTGGGACCATAACCTTTCCAACGAACCTAAAAGAACAAAAATAAACCCAAAAAAAAAAAAAATACACGCACAATTAGACGTATATAAATAACTTCATAGAAAAAAGAAAATACGAAAACAAAATGAGGATAATAATCAAAAGATAAATATTAAAGCATACACGAGTCAACTTTTTTACATTTTTTCTCCACAATCTAGCTCATGTTAAGCATGAAAGCAAACATAATCTGAATAACAGGTCAATCATTAGAAAAAATATAAATACTTCAACTCATAAGCTGTTATAATATTATTTACCTCTATATATATGCACAAATTAATAAATGCAAAGTTGAATGTTTTAAAGGTTTGACAAACACTATTGTCAAAATTATAAAAATTCTAGGACAAAAACCTTTTTAGCATGCAATTAAGAACCAAATTAAATTTATTTACATGTCTATCTATACATTCATCTATTATATATATATGTAGATAGATAGATAGATAGATAGATATATTGGAAGCCAAGGAAAATATTTTAAAACTCATATATTAAAAAACTTAAGAAATGTTTCAAAATTTAGACATTTCATTTTCAAATCCTCTTTCAAAGCTCTTTTCTAACAATTTCTATAGAACTCCACAAAGATGAATGATTTCATCTTTAATATAACTGTTATAGCAACTTCAATTCTTTCCAAATCTATTGATAAGTTTCAATATAGAATTCAATTCAATGTAAAATCAATTCCTTGATTATTAATCTTAATAATTTTCTAAACCATACCTCCTATCATTAGAAGGCCTCAAGTGTCACTTTAGTAATAAGGATCCACATACACTTTTTCAAGGGAATGGTTTCCATACATGTGATTTTTCATTTTAAACGCATCTGTATTTGACAATTTATAATTGTGTTGAATGTATTAATGTATCCAATCTCTCAAATATGGTTATTTAGAATTCACAATATAAAATTTTAAAATAAGTTCTACATGCACAATTTACAAAGCAAGAAAACTAAAATGCATAGTTGCATTGCCAATACCTAATAGAAACATAACAGGCAAAAATACAAGCATAACATAATCAGCATCTTTCCAATTTTCAACAGCATACACAATTATTCAGCAGTAGAAAAGGTAAATGCAAAAGCATGCATAATCAGCATCTTTTCAACTTTCAACAGCATACACAATTCTTCAGCAGTAGAAAAAGAAATTTAATAAAACTTAATACTTTCTGACGTAACAAGAAATTTACACTATTTTCATGTTAGTTTCAAAATTCAAATACCTTAAAATGTAATTCACGATCACCCTTGTCTTTTGGGTCACCATAACAAATTCCAATTATCTTTTGAACTTCAAACACTTCAAAGTCATCTTCATCCTCACTATTGTCATTGTCATCATCATCATTTTCTTCATCAGATTTTGCATCAATGGGATCCAGATCATGTGCATTTGGATCCTTATTTCCAATCAATGAAAAACGAACACAAAGCTTTTCCCACTCTCTTAACAAGGCTAAAAAATCTTCAGCAGATTCATTTCTCACCTAGTTGACAAAGTGATTTAGTTCAAAATTTGTTAACTTGCATGTAATCACATAATAAGATCGCAAAAAAACAACTGAGTGTTACATGTGTACCTGGGTCTCTGGGTGGTTCAATCTAACACTTTCACACGCATAAGCATTGATATCGATAGCCCATCTCTACATAAACAAAGGAAAGAATATCAACAAAACAAACCCAAAAAAGAAAATAAAACCCATGACACATGTGAAAGTTAATAAACAACTCCATATATCCAAATAAGATCAATATCACCAATTAAGAACAACAGGGCAAAATATAACATACTGTAACAAGATTTACTCCAGACATTTTAGCACCAAGGCATAAACCAGTAGACATAGCACCACATCCAGAGTACAAATCCAGTAATGTCATCTCTGATAATGAGCGCTCTCGAGCTTGGGAAACTTCTTCTGAATCTGACTTCAACTCACATGTTGATCCATCCATATTAGCTTCACTTGAAATTGTTGAAAGTGTTTCACTATTGACCCTACTATTCTCTGTTAAATAACAGAAATCACATGAATACAAATTCAAAACAATATCTCTTATTTGAAATTTTAAAGCAAGTAAAATAAACAAGATTCACATATTCCAGTACCAAGTTACAGTTGCTTAAAAAGTTAAATACCTGGTGGTAACTTAATGAATGAGGAATAATCCAACAAGTACAACATATCATAGTAATAGTCACAAGAAGAAATTGCCAACTTTCTTGCTTCCAAATCTAACTGCAATAATGACCAAAAATATATCCACTTAATAGAAATAATTTTGTTATATTTATAACTTTGTTATATAAAAATACAAACATGTGCTTTGACATTAAAATTAGTAAACATACATTATGGGGAACTCTAGCAATGTTGAGTTTCTGGACAAGACAATCTAAAGGATTATCATCTCTCATCTCTGAAAAGAATACACGCTTATTATCAATAAGATTCGCATGATCTTTTATAACCTGGTAAGATGGAAAAAGAAAATTAATATCATACCAGTGCATTAATACTCCAAATAGTTAGACCAATGAATAGTTAAAAAAAATTCTAAATTTCCTTACAGTATCCCTTGCTCTGTAAAACCATTGTGCTGTAAAGTATGGCGTCCCATCAAGTGCCACAAACAGTTCCACAATCTTACATATATAGTGATCTGCATTATCACCAGCCTAAATACAACCAGTTAAATCAGCACAATGATCGCATAAATAATCCCTCAATCAACCCTATCAAAAGGATATATAAAAAGAAATAAAGAGGAAAAAAAACTGATAGGTAAGTAGATCTCCATAATAGTAGGTTAGCTCACCAGTCAACTTCCAAACATATCATAAAAAGGAATTTTGCACCACAAAGAAGCAAAACATTCCTCAGGCACATACCATTAACATAGCTCAAAGTTATGGTGTCAGTTGCTAACTGGATTGATCCTAGGGCAATTGGTCACCATATCTCAAATACCATACTTTTAAAGGGTACGCTCTCCTTAGTTGTAGCACCTTGTTTGCCAAGGCATTCACCCTATTGAAGAGGTGCACCTTACAACCTTTATCCTTTTAAACACTTTAATTCTTGAAAATTTTTAATTCTATACCAAAATTTATATAATTTCATTACCTTTTTATTGAATGTTTCTTTTAAGTTTTTAAAATCTTGAATTTTTCATGGATATAGATTAGATTTTGAATCATATTTTATCAAATTAATATGCATCTTTGATTACATTTCACTTCACTCAAGCGCGCACATTGTGCTGCACCTTAGCTCTAGGAAATTTCTGAGCCTTTGGTGTGCCTTGTCCTTTTTAAAATTATTAATGATACACATAATACGATAGTTAAAAGTTCAAAAAATCCAAGATCAACTTGATTCAGAGTACTTTGGTTAGTTTGCTCATTTATTTCATGTTTGTGCTTACTTTACCTAGGATGATCAGATTGAGGTTAAAGCATAATCAAAGGGATTTTTCTATGAGGAAGTGGGGCTCTTGATCAAAAATTTTGTCTTGTAAGATGGGTGTTTGTTTGCTTAAACAAAAAAAAAAAAAAAAGATTTAAGGGTGAAGTGTCTTTCTTCTCTTAATAAAGCGTTTTTGTGCAAATAAAGTTGGAGGTTTGCAAATGAGAGAAGGACATTTTGGAATCAAGTGATAAGGGGAAAATATGGGGAGGAGCAAGGGGGTTGGTATTCCAAGGAAGTGAGGGATGGGTATGGTGTGGGGTTGTGGGAAGCAATTAGAAAGGAATGGCATGTTGTAAATAGCAAACTCTCCTTTATGGTGGGCAATGGACAAAGCGTGAAATTTTGGAAGGATAGATGGCATGAGGCATCACCTTTTCATGTTGCTTTTCCTACTCTATTTGCTCTAGTTGCTTCCAAGGACACCTAGGTGAAAGATGTTTGGAGTTTCATTGAGAGAAAGGGGAGTTGGGGCTTGCATTTCTCTAAACCCTTCAATGATTGGGAGATGGATGAGGTGCATAGGTTTTTATTGGGCCTTAATGGGAAAAGTGTTCACCGGGATGTGGAAGATAGGGTGCTTTGGATGAAGACTAAATGTGGAAAGTTCTTTGTTAAGTCTTTCTACAAAGCCCTAGAATCAAGCCCTTCAATCTTTTTCCCATTGAATGTCATTTGGAAATCCTATGCAACCCAAAGTGAGTTTTTTTGGGTAGGAAGCAACTTAGGATAAAGCTCTTACTTTGGACTAACTTTAGAAAAGAGGATGGTGTTTAGCAAATAGATGCTACCTTTGCCAAATACATGAGGAATTGATGGATCACATCATCCTCCATTGCGCCAAGACAAGGACTCTTTGGGCATTGTTTTTCACTCTTTAGGGTGCAATGGGTGTTGCTAGCCTCAATTAAGGCAACACTCTTGGGTTAGGACGGGTCCTTTGTGGGAAAAAAGAGAAGTTTGGGGAACAAGCCCCTTATGTAATTTTTGGACAATTTGGAAGGCAAGAAACAAAATTACACTTGAAGATGATGTGTTGTCCATCCAAAGATTTAAGAGTTTTTTTGTTTATTTTCTTTGGTCAAAGACGAAATTGTTCGTAAAAAAATGGTCATTTGACTTTAGTTGGTTTCATTGATTGAGTGGGATCTTGATGAGGGTGGCTTTTTTGCTTTTCCGCTTTTGACAGCTATTTTTTGTCCCAATTAGGGAAAGAGGTGCATCTTTTTTGTATATTTTGAGTCATTGTTTCAACATCTCTTTTCAATATAGTTTCTTCTCTTTTACTTATCCAAAAAAAAATTCAAAAAATCCTATAAAAATTTTAAAAATAATTAAACTTGTTGATGCGACATACTCCTTTGAGTCTTATAGATACAAATTTGATTCCATACTTATCTAGAGATGACCACCTAAAGTTCTAATGTTGATGCTATTCAAAGCAAATATGCATTTAACGCTAGTAAAGTTTATGGAACAACTATAATATGGTTTCTAATAAATAGAACAAAGTAAGATGTAGTAATTGTTTTTCTTCTATGTATCACGCAATTGATAATTCCAATATAGCAAACCAAATAACTAAATAATCTTTAATGTACATATTCTTGAATTAGGTTGTGGTGCATTTAGGTTTTAGCTCATTGTCATTATTTGATTTTATTATTTGGTTTGTTGTATGTAAGATATTTTTTGTGTTTCCCTCTTCTTCTTTATGCATTGTTAGGCACTTCTAATACAAAAGCTTTTACCTAAAAAAAAACTCTTGTATATAAAAGCAACAACTTAAACACCTTGATAGCAAACTTTTAGTATAATTGAATATAAAATTAGACTATTCAAAAATAGAAACATTCAATCATTTTGCTCTAGGCTACATTGCATTGATTTCAATACAAGTATCAAGTGCAAGTATCAGATTCTTGACACGTCCAAAATTTGTAATATAGGGTTTAAGCTAAAAAAAAATTAATATTGACAATGTGTATAGACACTTGAATACAACATAATAATGAAAGATAAAAAGGAAACATCAATTAGAAATTAGACAAAATCATAAAAGCAAAGATATAATTGAAATCAAACTCAATTATAAGCCCATAGGTTCCAAGCAATCAAATCAAACTCACTATATAAGCCCTTTAACTCATTGTCAATAATCAAATTACTGCTTAATATACCATGGAGCAATTCAATAATTTTCATCATATGAGCATTAACAATCATGTAATAGCATGTTGTATACTTGCAGAAAGAAATATTTAGCACCAAAAGCACATCCAGTAACAACTCACTTTTACATGAGCATCATCATTTAGGTTGACTATGACTCGTCCATCAATTTCTGCTTGCCTATAATGACATCGAGCTTTCACTATCTCCTCTGAATCATCCTTACTGTTCCAATTACAGGCATAGTGAGCTCAACAGATCCAATGAAAATACTAGAGGCTTATTGGATCAATGTAGTCACATTCAAGCATTGGCAACCTAAAGCTATTAATAAGTTTCACAAAAGGAATGTGGATGAGGTCATCCTTTTTTGGAGCATACTCTGAGAGAAGGGCTGATTTAGCGAAGAGGATAGAATGCAATTTGGCAGTGAGCAATGAATGGAAACTTTTCTATAAAATCTCATTTTAAGGTTCTGGTATGAGACAGTGAAACCAGTTTTGACACTTACAAAACTTAGTGTCCAAAATTCAGAAGCAAACATAAGCCAAAACAAAGATCCTTAATAATTAACAAATTAGGAAGAACAAAAGAGCATCACAATTTGGCATAGTAAATGTGAAAGAGAAATACAGCTTATCATTATTGCAATTCATTAATAGCATCTAAGGAGTTGTAGCATTGCTTCCATCCATTCTTGCAACTCAGTTGGTTTTTAGAAGATTTGTGAAAATTTCTTGTATTTTTTTTTCTTTTTTATGGATGATATTCTATTCTGTTAGCATTCACATGAAATAAAAGCTCAACCGTGCCATCTCACCCGAATCCTTTGCCATTTGCACAGGAAAAAATAAGTATTAGAAGGCATTGATGTTTCAAGACTTTGTGTCTTCAATGCCTAATTTATCCATTGTTCAGGGACTATTGTGTCAGTGGCGGCCTTTAAAGGGTGTCATGGTTTGTGAAGGAAGCTCAAGGAAATAAATTTTTCACAACTTTTTATTCGAATGTTGATTTCTTGGGAAAACGTACGCCAATAATCTGTTGATTTTACTGTCCAAATGAGTGCAACTTGACTTCAGGATGGAGAGAGCAAGTTTGGATTTTCGTCTCATTTAGTTTCTCGTCTGTCTAATTTCTCTATTTGGGACTGTTCTTGAAGGTTCCCCGCAGAACACAGTTCAAGATAAATGCATATAAGAAAATCAATTATGTAAAAATAAATAAATAAATAATAATAATAATAATAAATAACAAATAAATAAAAAAATCAAGGGATATATCACAAATATTAGCCCAGAAGCAAAATATTCACAGTGAAAGACTCACTCTTTGGAGCTTTTCGATCCAGAAGCCTGCGTATTCTTCTTCTGAAAAAGCAAAACACAAAAATTTTAAAATATAGGTTATAAGGAGAATAGTACACTCTGGAGAGATCTCTAGAAGAGAAGGAAAGACACATTTGAAATGAGAGAGTAAGTTGCACGCATGTAAATTCGGCTGCTCGTGTATATCGTAGAGCTGATAGGTTTTTATATGTGTGTATAATGAGAGTGAGGAACTTTAACATATTAAATAAAAGCAAACTCTGCTTAGGGTTCAAAACTCTGACAAAAAATGACATTTAAAATAAATCCCTAAAATACTTACTTTCTTGTGTACTTTTTCATGTCTGTTGCGCAACACATACAATTACTGTCTCCAATTAATCGTATTAATTTTCTGTATAAAAATATTAAAATTCAGATAACCAGTTGGCCAGGCAAAAACCAAATTTTATCGCTGGGCGACGCTCACTAGACACCCTTAGGCTCATACATCTACATCGGAGTCTAAACACTATTTGTTTTGGGACAGAAGCTTTAACACCAACTCATATGTAAAATGCCCTCGTGAAAGTAACTTCTCCGACCCAATTCCGTTGTGACAAAATCACACTTCCTCACCAGCCATTCCGTCTTCTTTTACGCAATTCTTACCTTCTCTGCTTAGAGGCAAGAAATTCTGCGTTTGCGCTATGATGCTTGAAGAATCTTGAGCCTTAAAACCTTCTTATTGAGCTACTCCACTGCCTCCATATGTTGTTTTACATAGCACCACATAATGTAGCCTCGCGAAGATAAGCTTTCACACTCATGCTTACATTGTCCCCTACGTTTTGTACCAAGTAACTTGAACACTATTTAACGAGACTCTCTCAGAGACTAACACACAGATCCTCCAGACTTCGCTAACGGGACTTTCCGGCGTCCTCCCGGGCGTCCCCTACACCAGCATTTTGGAGAGCTTGGAAGTATGCACCGGGTGTATGTGACTCACTGGGAACTCCTCTGGCTCTTCCCCGGAGCTACGTAACGAACACCCATAAGCTAGGCTCTTTAAGACCCTCTAGAAGACTCTGTCTTTCCATCACCTTTAACTGCTCCTCGCCGCTCGGTTTTGCCAAAAATTGTGTCACTCATCAATACATTTGCGTGTATCGATGTAATGTTACCCGGCTTGGTAGGCGGGCTGTATTCGCTCTTCACCTTCTCTATAGTGTGCTCTGAAACTACACTGTTATCTCCTCTGTAGGAGGTAGAGATACACGAGCTCTCCCTCATAGACTCAAGACGCCTGGTTCGCTTTCTGCGCTAGTAAATCTTTTTTAGATCATCGCACATTAAGTGTGCTTTACCTAAAACAGAAAATTATTGAGTACCTGTTCGCAGAGTTTGTCTTCACCGAAGCATAGTTAATCACTCGTATGATAAGGACTACAAATATCCTCTGGCACTGTACGCAGCCTTGCTGGCTACGCTGTTGGGTACGGCCTACGTTGATGCGGGTCCCAACACGCGAGTATACCAGCCGCTCCGTTAGCAGATGTATCAGAATGACAGTTGCACTGGAGGAATTTCACGGTCGCGATACGAGACTTGTACAACATGGGTGGGGAGAAAGATAATAGGTCACGGGAGTGTATATGGTCGCCTTATAGAGAAATGTTGCAACGAGATGCTGTAAGAGATCAATGATCTAAGAAAACGAGTAGAGAGAGAGACATTTTTTCCAGATATACAATGCATTGGTACAGAGGTTGAAAGCTCATTCATATAGAGAATTGTATCAGACTATTTGGGCTTTGTGGCGATACTCGCAAGCGGACCTTGCCCTTGGGCGGCGGCGGAAGTTATCTAAACACATGGATTTGATAATTGGATTGGACAGGTTGGTTCCTGTAGTATTAAACATGTATTGGTAGATACCCGTACGGAGCCCTCGTTTGTGGTACATTAATTTTGCGCACATGATAACAATGTATCAAATGGAGAAAAAAGAGGAATAAGACAAGAGTAAAGGAAAAAGTGTTGTGTAGTTGCACCGTCACGTGATGCTTTTGTTGTTTAGTTTCTCTTCTTGTAGTTATTTTTTCATGTTTTTTCTTGTCCAGCAAATTGTAACAATTTCACAAATGAAGGAAGGGGATTTTTTAGTTCAAAGGCAAAGCATAGGTTAAATATTAACATACTTTCTTTGTCATATATGCTTGATCAGTTGGAGACTCAAATTGATTGTTGTAGACGCACATTGTTTTCCGGTTAGTAAGAGAGAAGAAAAGAGTTGACAAAGCTATGAGGTATATGCTATGTAATAGAGGTGATTCACACCTACTTAAATCGTTAAACTATTTTGTCGAGCAATTTTATTCTGCGAGAAGTGTAAATCGGAAAACAAAGTAGAATACTTAAAGTGGGAGGATACTCTAGCAGAATTAATTTTTGGAAAAAATCAAATCTCATTCGACTAAAATTATGTACACCCAAAAACAAAAGAGCTCAATTTTAAGTACGTTAAATAAATTCAACACCACTGAATTTTTTTTTGTTGTATACAGCGTCGCGCAAAACTTTATACCACCCTCATGAGAGAAGATGAGAGTGTATGGATTATTATAACAAGATTGTCACCTACCATAATGCTATAAGGGAATATTGACTGTAAATAGATTGGAAATAAGCTTTCATGTTGGTGTTTTTGCTCTACTAATTTATGGTTGTTACTCATTTCAACAATGTTGAACTCTTTTAGGATGGGGGTCCGACCCTGCCCAGATTAATGGAAACAATTGTCCTATTCTCAATAGAAAAATTCTTTACAAAGTTTATTCTCTGTTATCAAAATGGAGTTCACCTATTATGTTACCAGTTACCTACTATTTCGCAGAAAAAGAAATATCCACGCATTACAAACTAAAAACCCTTCATAGTGTAGTGACAAGTTTGCAGTCCCGAATAATACCACAAGACAGAACAACTCTGCACAATAACCTAGTATTAGAAACAGGGATAAGTGTTTTATCTTCGGGCGAAGATAATCGAACCATGATAATTCTTGCATGAAAGATTATTGTGAGTAAAATCTTGATACACTTACTAAGGAACCCCTTTTAAACAATAACAGATACAAAGTAAACTGCATTATGCTTATTGAGAATCATAATTAAACACACATATGTATCCCAGATGCAAAGGGTAGGAAGATGGGTCGATAAACCTATATGGCATAACAAACTTACTCAGATATGTAATTAATTAGAATGAGGAGAAAAAATGAATATGAAGAAAATATTTGTGAGTATAGGTGTTCCATGAATATTGTAGTGGTAAAAATAAATTGGAAGATATCTATTTATGCTATGAGTACACTATATGCTTGATGAGCACACATATAAAAAAAACACATAAAAATAGTGTATAAACGCATGTACTCAGACTTGCATTTCATCCTATATGCAGCTAGTCCTGAAGTGGGGTATCTTAAGTAGAATATAAGGTCTCACCAGATAAGAAAGTGAGGTGATAGGCAAAATATTCTCTTTCGTCTCACGGCCAATATGACAACGACTTCTTTTCTTTCCGCGCGGTGGGTTGGTTCCTTGGTGGCTATGATGGTTCTTATAGGGGGTGTGTTATTGTTGGTCATGATCGTGCGGTAGAGAAATGTCGCATGATCCTCTTACTCTCAAGTCGACGCTCGCAGTGATATGTAATCTCAGATATTTGTCAGTTGCTTTATCACTCCTATTGAGTCTGTTCAGCTTTATGATTAGTTTGCTAACTCCACAAATGAGGGTATGCCGGTATATTAGTGCAGATAACTTTCCTTCACTTTAAATTAGTTTTTTTAATCATCGACAACCGCATATAATATTGAGATACACTTAGACGGCCCAGTAGCCCTGCTGCTGTTTGCTGTGTCCTCTCTTCTTTTCTCACTAGTGTTTGTGTTTGGTTTTTGTATTTCTTATTGCTGTAAGTTTTGGTACGTAATAATAAATAAAATGTAGGAAAAGAAAAAGAGTAAACGAAACGAGAGAAGATGGTTAGGGAGAGATAATAAATGACGGCGAAAAAATGTGAAAAACAGTGATTAAGAAGAGAATAGTAAAGTTAGTTGTCATATATGCTATTTCGCTATTTTATATATATAATCTACATGCATTTCATAGTTTATCGTGTTTTGTAGTAATATGGACAAAGTTGAGCATGTAATGGGTGGTAACTAGTTATGTGAAAACCAGCTAATATTTACGCAGCTCAGAGAAAATCAGGTGAAGTAAGGTGTGCATCAAATGTTTTTATAGATAGCATAGGTATTGGAGTATGTGAATCGCAATAAATATGTTTTCGTTCACAGTTTAACTGGTTTATCGGAAAACGCACGATGGGTCCCAGAATGGTCCCAAATCAGGGGAACAGAATTCGATC
>JBAPGN010001151.1:0-24804 GCA_037355405.1 Vitis amurensis
CTCTCTCTTAACATAGTGAAAGGGGCATTATCCGAGTGTCAAGCTATCACACCAGGGATGCCATTTCTAGGTTCAGAATTCTCAGTGGTCACACTTTGATTCGCCTTCTTATAGGTGCCTTCTTAAAGGGTTGTCTGCCTCCCTTGTCACCAAGAGAAAAAGGTTTTTCAAGTAGTTTCCAGCACGTTTCACTTGTATGTCTTTGTTTGTTGCAGTAGTCACACCACCTAATATCTTTTTCCCCAGGTTCTTTTGTCCTTTGTTTGTTCTAACAGTAGCAACAGAGTTAGCACTCTCTTAAACTATTTTAAATGCTAAGCTTTCATGTCAAATGAGTTTCAACATCACAGCCATGATATGTGGTGTATACCTTTTAGAGTGCGGTGCAGTTGCTAGTTTTTGTGGATTGGTTAGGTTCTTATTAGAGTGCGGTGTGGTTGCTAGTTTTTTTGTATTCACATCTCTTTGGTTGCTTTGTATACGTCGTGTATACCTTTTCTTTTAATACAATTTCCTTTACCTATCCAAAAAAAAAAAACTATTAAGAGGAAAAAAAGTATAATATACAGCTCTTCAATCCCTAGAATTACTCTATGACCTACTTCCTACCAAAATACTGTCTAAACCAGATTCTATGAATCTGTACAGCTTCTACAAATCTAGACAGATTTTATATTTGCTCCTGCTTGCAAATTTTCATCCTTTCTTTCAACATGTTTCAAATACCAATGCTTTATCAATATTATCCAACCTGTAGATACTTCTCTTGATCATATTTTAATTTTTAGAAAAACTTTGAACAATTTCTTGTGATCCTCATAAAGTCCAGACTTAAGTCAAAACTTCGTTTTATTACACAAAATTAAAAAGCGAATCAAATTCATTCTATTAGGCAAACCAGCTTTAGATAGTTCTATAAAGTGAAATAAAAAGCATAAGATGGATTCCTTTTTAATCATTTCCTATTATTACGAAAAGACAAATTCTCTGACCTGTGGATGAACACGGATTCGTTCCCTGAAAACCATGAACCAAAGAGGTCTTGAACCAGAGAGGAATAACCCTTGACAACCACCAATGTTCTTGAAAACGGTCATTCTTGGGCTTGTGGTTCCAGATAATGCCTCCTCCCTTGTGTATGTGTCCAAGGGGACACGGACAAATCTCAAATTTCTAAGTCGAGAGGCACTTACATTGCTTATGCTGAGGGAATTTTGTGCTGAAACGGCTTCCTCCGTTTTAGGAGTGTTTTCTGGACCTTCATATAGGTAAGCATGGTAGCAAAGAATTGTCCCATCAGTCAATATTCCAAAAAGAAAAGGGCGACTATGCTGTCCTGACCATCTTTGCATGGCCAATTCAACGACCTTTATGTTATGGGCATTTTCTTTCCTGCCTTGGCCAGCCTCTTCTTCAGAATTTTTGCTCATAACTTTCTGAGTATCTTCAGATGGTTCCAGGATAAGAGTATCAACAAGGTGGGCATTCCCAGACATAAATTTATCCACAGAGAAAACACAATTGAAATTAGGCACATCAAATATTTCAAGGTCACCACTTTCATAACTAACAACACAGTATATATCGCCCTGATCATGTGCTGCACCATCAGCCCCATCAATGGCCTCACCAATGCCAGTAGAAAGCCATGCATCAGTACTTGTCTTCCGTAGCCATGGTTCAGGTCCCTTATCATGATACAATGTACAGGCAGATATTGATTTCTTTGAGCTTTCAAATACAGCTGGGATATTTATAGATACAGTGCAGGTAGAAGGATCTGCAGATCAAAGTTAAAAACGAGTAGAGCTAAACAACACCATAAAAACCAGGTAAAACTGAGAGGAAGGACAAGAGCCAGAAAACACTGCAAATGTTTATAACCATGATGCCCTTTATGCAACAGCACATAAATTAGATAGAAAATATTTAAAATGTTTCAAATATATAAATAAAAGTGGAGGGTCCTTGATTGCTACAACACCAGCTAGTGAAGCATATATTTTAGCTATTTGAGGTTGATTCCCCCTTTTGCTTTAAGGTACAGGATCAAGATGTTAATCCAATTAGGAATTCCAAACTTTCTCCTAATTCAAATTAGAATAAGCTTTGTACTAAAAGTGAATACGTGGATAGCCCCTAAGGCCTGGCTCAGGGAGTGAGGGGTAGAAGTGGGGAGGTTCCAGGTCCAAGTGGGGAGCAGGATGGCTTGCGACTCCAGGTGTAATTTTCAAGGATTTTGCTTTCCATTTCTCTTCCTTAACATCTTTCATCTCATTCTACAAATAAAAAAATCTTCTATAATGCGGGAAATTTAATTATCCTGCATCAAGTACTAGTAACACTAGCAAATATAAATAACTTTATATAAAATTTGCTTAGTCTAGTCCTCCATCAATTGAGAAGGAATAAGTTAGATAACTATGCATTGAGATTAAACAATCACAACCGTGACTAACAAAATGGATCTAAGGTGTTTTTATCTCTTGAAATCAATCTTTTTTTCTATCAATGCATTCATGAATACAAGAATGTTGATAAAAGTGCTAAAGTCCAGAACAAAGTTCTTAATGTTCAAGTGGCAATTAGAGATGGTGTTATATGCTAAGTAAACAAAAAAAAAAAAAAAAAAAGGAAAAGAAAGGATGATTTGAACGCATTGTACCTCCAACAAGAAGTTGAATATTTCCATCAGACATTCTCAGCAATACATATGGATCAGCTATAGAGACCGATAATACCGTAGAACTCTCGGAAATTGGAAGATCTTGGGTCATGAAAGCACCATCTAGAATTCGAGCACCCCGAGCATAGACCTGGACAACTCGACGTCTGAAAAGGCAGAAGATAAGACTGAACATCTTCAAACCATACATAAGCTCGATATGATTGAGAACCACTAAAATTTAATCCTATAACCTCTGGGAATTACCTGAATAGGCTGAGCTTAGAAGAAAAATGAAATTAAAATTATGCAACTAACTAGTATTTTCTCATTGAGGAAGCAACAGATCCCTATTTTAAAATTTTCAAGGTAAAGACACCCATACACATCATTCAGGAAGCATAAAACAACCAAATCACATAATATAGCCAGGCAACCATGCATAAAGTAAACCCCTTGGGGAGGGAAGGATGGATTTTATAGAAAAAAAACTGCAAAAAAACTAGAAATTCTGGTAATCCAAGACTTCAAACATAGACTAATGATATCAAGGCCTGGAAACCAATGCAACAATTTTTCAAACCTTCACCACCTTGGAGCTGTATGGTAAGTACCATACTGCAAGTAGGACCAGGAATCCTTGTTCAGTTATGAGAAAGGTCTTCTGGATTTGGCTGCCACATGATGAAGTTGTATGGATAAAACGCAAATGAGCTTGACACATTGTTGGCCTATTATCTAATAACTTAATCTCTCAGGTCAATTGATAGTTTAACATGGTATATGTTCTATGGAAGGCGGTGATTTCAAACATCACCGCTTGTTCATTTCCCCCAATTTATCAAGCCCATTTACAAGCTCAAAAAAGACTGCCCATAAGGCAGGTTGTTAGGCTAAAGCCTAAATTAGCTTGATATGCATTATTGGACACTACCTAACAACTTTAGCTTCTACCTTAATTGGTAGCTTTGCAAATGTAATATCTATACTTGACTGAGGAATCCCCAACATTCAACATTGAGCATATGTGAGACTCATACTGCTTTAGGAAATTGAATACAGTAAATTAGTGAAGGAATTTTCTTAGTATTATCAACTTAAAGACGTTTCGAGTCTCCATGGGTGCTACACATCCATTGGCAAGTGCCAAGAATGCTATATGAATGCCGAATCAAGTAGCTATTAAGGGGCCAAGGGTTTCACTCAAGAAGGAAATGCTTCCTTGGTGAACCATATAAGCACCATTAGTAAGGATGTGGACATGTAGATTCTCTGCCTATTTTTGGAAGCCATTTTGGGTTAGACAATCCCTAAATGATCATATAGAACTTCCAAGGGGCTAAAGCTGCTCCCAAGGCCATATAGCATGAGGCCCTCAGTGGCAGGCAAGTTGCTTGAACATGCGAGTGAAAGAAAGGAAGAGATAATAAAAATGATTTCTCACTTAATTAGACTAGAAAAGCTTTACATGCTACAAATACATGATCTGTACAGCTATTAAGGAAAAAAAGTCTAATATAAATATACAACTAATCAATCCCCAGAATTACTCCATCGTCTACACCCAACCAAACATACACAAAACATTGACTAAACCAGATTCAATGAATCTGGACAGATTCTTTGTTGCCCTTGCTAGCAAGATGAAGCCTACTACAAACTTTAGAGCCACAGGGTTACCTGATCCTGGTCCTTAGGAAGTCTGCATTTATCTACAAAGTGAGGCTATTAGGTTTACAAGTTACCCAAAAAAAAACATTTTTGTAAAAGTCTAGAAGAATGAAATTAACATATATCTTTCTTTTTTTGGATAAGAAACGAGATTAGTATTTTAGAATGTGCTTGCAACACATATATGAGAGCATATACATAGAGAGATAGATTTGAAGATAGATAGATAGATAAAGATAGAGAGAGAGAGAGAGAGAGAGAGAGAGAGAGAGAGAGAGCAAAGAAGACAAGAAACGCACAAATAACAACAATGCCGTAACGACAAGGGGTAGATGGTCTCCAACAAAGAAAATGCAGGACGTGACTCCTCTCTTAGCTGGCCTATTCACTTCCTAGTTTGCCTGTCTAAAGTCTAAGAAAAAGAATTGAAATCTTTGGAAATGTCCATTATCATCTGCAACCAGTAATTGTATCTTCATAGCCTTATCCTATCTGGAGCCATGCCTAAAGAACTAAAGTTGAATCTCCTTCTATCATAACCATATATCTTTAAAAAAACCTAAATAGAAACTATTAGCATTGTCAATTTAACAATTTTCCTAAAAACTTGAGTTGTTAGGTAGTGTCCCAACATTTTATATCAAGATATCATTTGGGCTTTTAATTCCAATACCCCACCTCGTGAGTTATTTCCTTTGTGCTTGCATGTTGACTCAATAAATTGAGGGGAATAAACATTAGGTGAAGTTTGAACTCATGATTCCCCTATTGCTCAAAAGGTCCCACTCCTTTTTTATGATTTTCTAAAGGCCAACCCCCACACTTGTCTCCCACCTCAAAGGATTGCCACCCCCTAACATCCTCACCATACTTCTGACTAATGAATTGCTTCCAAAGTGCCCTCTTTCATTGGCAAAGTGTCAACTCCACTTGCAAAGAAGAGCTTTGTTCATCACTAAAAGACACCTCACACCCAATCCGCCCCCTCCCCCTTTTAATTCTCTCTAAAAAGACCTTCTTCCATCTTACTAAATGGGGTTTCTGCACTAGAGCCCCACCACCCCAAAGAAAATCCCTCTAAATCTTCTCCAACTTCAGTCTAACCTATCTTGGCATGTAAAAAAGAGATATGAAATAGATAGGCATGCTAGAGAGAGTATTTCGAATCATAGTGAGTCTCTCTTCTTTCGAGATGTACTATCTTTTCCACATAGCTAACCTTTTGCGAAACCTCTTTTCCACCCCATCCCAAACTGCCACATATTTAAAAAGGCCCTTAAAAGAAGACCCAAGTAAGTGGAGGGACCTTGCAACCCAACTCCAAAGCCAAGTCCTCAGTGTCGTCCACCCTCCCCATAGGAATTAGCTCACTTTTATCCAATTTAACTCTCAACCCAAATATCGCCTTGAACCACATAAGTAACTAACTTAGGTAAGTCATCTAATCTTGTTATGCCTCACAAAACAAGAGAGTACCATCAACAAACAATAAGTGGGAGATCTGAATCTCATCTCCTCCCCTACCTCTCACCCACCACCCAAAAAGATAGCCACCACTCTCTGCCCTCTTCAGAAGATCGAAACACCTCCATTGCAATCACAAATAAACAGGGAGAAAGGGGGTCCCCTTATCTCAAACCCCTAATGCTTTGAAAAAAACCAATTGGGGTTCCGTTGAGAATGACAAAATTTTGCTATAGAGATGCACCAACTTATCCATTCAATCCACTTCTCTCCAAAGCCCATCTTCCTCAACACCGATAACAAGAAATTCCAATTTACATGATCATACGTTTCCTTAATGTAAGGCTTACAAAGAACACTACATTCACTACCTTTCAACCTTGAATCTGCAACCTCATTAACAATCAAGGTTGCATCCAAAATTTGTCTACCCTCAACAAAAGCATTTTGAAATTCAGCGATCACTTTACCCATTACCTTTTTAAGTTTATTGGCTAAAACCTTAGCCAACAGCTTATAGAGGCTACCCACTAGGCTAATTGGCCTAAAATCTCTCAAGTCTTTGAAACCACTTTTCTTCAAAATTAGAACTAGAAAAGTAGCATTTAAGGACTTGATAAATTTGGCCCCCTCGTGGAAATTGTTGAAAAAACTCATCAACTCTTCCTTCACAAACCCCTAACTAAAAAGCCAAAACACAATAGTATACCCATCCAAACCTAGCACTTTCTCCTTGCCTAGGTCCGAGAGAGCAACGAAAACCTCCTTTTTCCGAGAACAGGAGTTCCAACCTTTCAGCCTCATAACCTCCTAGTCTCTCAAAAGTTAAGCCACCAATGTTGGATCTCCACTCCCCTTCCTCTGTCAAAAGGCTCTAAAAAGCCCCAGCCACACCATCTCTTATTTCATTCTCCCATTGAAGAGGTTATCCCAATCTTTAGACACCAAAATACGATCAAGTCTAGATTGGGACTAATTATTCAACCCGCCACTCCAGGTGAAGGGACCCCCCTCTGAACTGATATCTCTCAGCTCCAAATCCTCTATAACCTTTGAAAATCTCCTCATAGCTAAGGAACAACCGCATCCCCTACTACGTTGCCCAAGAAACCTTATCATGTTGAAGTCGCCTTTGATACACTAGGGATCCCTCCATAAGCCCCTAATTGCCTTAAGGTCATCCCAGAAACATTCTCTGTACCTCCTACACACTAGACCATACACCCTAATAAAAATCCACACACCACCATCCTCGCAATTTTTAAACTAACACGAAATCGAGTAACTCCCCACTTCCGCTCCAACTAACTCGAGCACCCTGTTATCCCAAAACACCAAAATACCACCTATTGCACCCGTAGAATTGACAGCACTCCACTCTAAACATCTGCCTACCCCAAGGCTACATACAAGCCCACCAGACATCTCTTGAATTTTAGTTTCCAGCAAACAAACCACATTCACCATTTGCAACTTGATCAAGGACTTTATAATCTTCTTGTTACCTATTGGTAGATTTTTAGGAGTTAAAGATTTGAATTAGTTTATAAGTCAAACTTTGTATTTTTAGGAGATATAAATTAGTTTCTTGATTTCTTGGGATTCTATAGGTTTCCTTTTTCTTCTACCCTTCTTGACCAAATGTACACTTATATATATACACTTTTTATAAGCAATATAGATACTTTTTTCTATGCAATTCTTTCCATGGTATCAGAGCCTTCCAACTAAGGCTCCTATTTTCATTTTAGAGATGTTTGTACCTATTTTTTTAGGAGATGTATCAAGATTTTAGTATTTGACAAAGATTTTTTTTTCTCTCTCTTTGGTTTCATCTTCTTTGTCCTCGTGTTCTCTCTTCTCTAAAAAATGTTGGGACAATCTAAGACGACATCTTTTGAGGTTTTTTCAAACCCAAGCAAATTGAATGGAAACCTTGACAAACCTACACTTCATATCACTACAGAGAAATTGAATGGAAAAATTTTTCTGGAGTGGTTTCATTCCGCGAAGCTGTTTCTGAGGAGCAAGATGAAGATGGGCTACATTCTAGGAACGATTAAGGTTCCTAAGACTACTAATCCTCTCTTTGAATCATGGGACTTTGAGGACTCCATGATCATGTCCAGGCTTCTTAATTATATGCAACCTGAGATAGGGAAGCCATTCTTATTTCAATCTACAGCCAAGGACATTTGGGATGTTGTGGTGAAGACTCATTCGAAGAAGGGGAATGCCACTCAGATTTTTGAACTAAAGCATGCAATTCATGAGACCAAACAACGAGATCTAGATGTTCTCTCCTACTTCAATAAATTGAAAAATCCAAGGTAAGAATTGGATGTTCACCAACATTGGGAGATTGCATCGCCAAGAGATGTTGCAAAGCTTGCAAAGATTCTTGAACAAGAAAGAATCTTTGACTTTTTGGCTGGATTAAGACCTGAGTATGATGAGGTACGTAGCAGGTTGCTGGACAAGGATGTAGTTCCAGATCTGCACGAGGTTTTCTCCATAATACGAGATGAAGAAAGCAGACAAACTGTGATGTTAGGATCCAATAATGAACCAGATCAATCAGCACTCAAAGTTTCTTGTGAAAATACTGCAGGAACCAAGAAGAATGATCAGTGGCGTGACTTCTGCAATAGGAATAATCATACCAGGGAAACATGCTAGAGAATAAATGGATTACCACCTCACATGGATAAGAAGAACCAAAAGGGAAAAAACCAGTCCAAGATGGGGAAAGGCTTCCATACTGACTCAACCAACGCTCAATCTTCCAAAACTACTACAGCTGCGACCGATAACTCACCCTTCACAAAAGATCAATTAAAGCTTCTCTATAAACTGTTAGGAAAACTGAGGTTACCCCAGCAACCTCTTGTGCCTTTGCACAATCAAGTATAACCGAACCTATTATGTTCATGAAATCAGTCCTAAAGAATGTACCTTGGATTGTTGACTCTTGAGTAAGTGATCATGACTTAAGAGTCAAAATCTTTAACTCATATATCCCTTGCTCTAGAAAACAAAAGGTTCTTGTGGCAAACTGCTCGAATATACCAGTGCATGGAAAAGGGAATACATGTTCCTAAGATGTCAGCAAATTTGTTGTCCATTAGCAAGCTTACAAAGTCTCAAAACTATTCAGTAACGTTTTTCTCAAATCGGTGTGTTTTTCAAGATCTTACAAGGAAGACGATTGGCAATGCTGAGAAAAGAGAGGGCCTATACTACCTAATTCCACAAGACTGGGAGAACAGAGCATACCAAGTGAAAGGAAGTCCAACCAGAGAATGTGAGATTAGGTTGCAACATGAAAGATTAGGACATTTAAATTTTGCTTCTTTAAGAATAATATACCCTAATTTGTTTAAGGGTTTTGATTTGTCTTTTCTTAAGTGTGAAATTTGTTAACTTACAAAGAGTCATCGTGTTCCATACCCGTTGAGAAATAATAGATGTGATTTTCCGTTTTCACTTATTCACACGGATATATGGGGTCCTTCTAGGGTCACGGGTATGTCCGGGACAAGGTGGTTTATTAGTTTCATTGATGATTGAACTAGAGTGACCTGCATTTATTTGATGAGAGAAAAATCTGATGCTATAGGGATTTTCCAAAAATTTTACAAGATGATTACTATCCAATTTGATGCTAAAGTTAAGGTTATTAGATCTCATAATGGAGGAGAATACTTTAGTGGATCTCTTAACATGTTTCTAATGGATAATGGAATTATTCATGAGTCTTCGTGTACAGCTACACCTGAGCAAAATAGCGTTGTCGAGCGTAAGAATAGACATCTTCTGGAGGTTGCTTGGTCGTTTCTCTTTGCTAGGAATGTCACAAAGATTCATTGGGATGATGTTGTTTTAGTAGCAACTTATTTAATAAATTGGATGCCTTCCAAAATACTTGCTAACAGGGCACCTCTTGAATCACTTAAAAGGGTTCTTTTCTACAGAATATTTACCAAACTCCACACTGCCGAAAGTCTTTGGGTTGGTTGCTTTTGTTCACATTCAAGCCAAGAGTGGTTCAAAACTAGAAACGAGAGCCCTAAAGTGTTTATTTGTGGGTTATTCACCTCATCAAAAGGGCTATATTTGCTACCATACTCCAACTCAAAAAAAGTATGTTTCCCTAAATGTTACCTTTTTTCAAGACACAGGGTTATTTTACTGGTTCTAATCTTCAGGGGGAGAATAGAAGTAGTGAAGACCAGTCACAAGATATTTTTCCACTCCCAAAGTGGGAAGATATCATAAGTGTTGACACACAAGGTGGAGCATCAGGTCAGGGGAAGAATGTAGAGAAGATAGAAACCCCTCTTGTACTTCCAGTCACTCAAAATGAACCTGAACAGGTTCCTTTGGAGGTCTCGTATCAGTTTCAGAGTCAAGAACCAGCAGCTCCTGCACACTTAGATAAATTTTAGCGTAAAAAACCAGCAGCTTCTGCACCAACAAGTTTACTCTAGGAAGAACAAGCAGGCAGTGAATTAGGGAACAGGCTCTCTCTCTCTCCAAAGCATAGTCAATCTTCTGAACCCAAGGTAAATCCTGAAACTTGCATTTTTGAAGAAAAACTTAGCTGTTCTGTTGAGACTAATTGCGATTTTCCCACACCTGTTAGAAAAGGGGTGCAAAGCTGTACAAAGCATCCTATTACTCACTTTCTCTCTTATCAAAAAATTCACTCAAATTACAAGACTTTTGTAGCAAACCTGTCAAATGAGACTATCCCAAGGAATGTTGAAGAAGCTTTGAAAGATCCAAAGTGGAAAAGAGGCCATCAATGAGAAGATCAAAGCATTGTGGAAGAAATACACTTGGGAAGCATTAGACTTACCCAAAGGGACGAATACTGTGGGTGCAAGTGGGTTTTTACAATCAAATACAAGTCTTATGGCACTATAGAGAGATACAAAGCACGTCTAGTTGCAAAGTTATGGGATAGACTATCAAGAAACATTCGCTCCAGTTTCCAAAATCAATTCCATTTGAGTCTTGTTGTCACTAGCAGCTAATAATGACTGACCCTTGCAGCAACTAGATGTGACGAATGTGTTCCTCCATGGAAATCTAGAAGAAGTGTTTATGGATGCTCCTCCTAGTTTTGAAAAATATTTCAATGCTAGTAAGGCGTGCAAACTTAAGAAATCTCTCTATGGCTTGAAGCAATCACCTAGAGTTTGGTTCGAAAGATTTAGTAGGTCAATTATTCAATTTGGCTTCCGACAAAGCCAAGGCGATCATACTCTCTTTATTAAAAACAAGCCAGAAGGAAAACTAACAGCCTTGATCGTGTATGTGGATGACATTATCTTGACAGGGAATGATGTTGGGGAGATGAAAATGATCAAGTTGAAACTTGCTAAAGAATTCGAGATCAAAGACTTGAGCAGTTTGAGATATTTCCTCGGGCATTGAGGTAGCAAGATCAAAGAAAGGTATTTATGTGTCACAATGAAAATACATCCTCCACCTCTTAAATGAGGTTGGAATGTTGGGATGCAAACCTGAAACTACACCCATCAATCCTAATCATAAGTTGGGTACTGACCCCTCAGGAACACCTATAGACAAGGGACGGTATCAACAATTGGTGGGCAAACTAATCTATTTGTCTCGTACTCGACCTGATATATAGCTTATTTTGTTGGCCTTGTTAGTCAATTCATGCATGCTCCAATGAATTGTCATATGGAACCAGTGACTCACATTCTCAGGTACTTGAAACATACTCCATGCAAAGGTCTTCTATTTGAGAAACACAACCATTATCGTGTTGAAGCATATATTGATGTTGATTGGGGTAGTTCACTCACAGACAGACATTCTACATCAGGCTACTGCACCCTAGTTGCTGGAAATTTGGTTACATGGAGTTAAAAAAAAAAAAAAAACTGTGGTTTCTCGCTCCAGTATTGAAGCAGAATTTAGGGCTATGGCTCTTGGGATTTGTGAGCTAATGTGGTTCAACACTCTTCTGAAAGAACTACATGTAAAAGTGGATGAACCTATGAGATTATACTGTGACAAGAAGGCAGCAATAAGTATTGCATATAATCCAGTACAACATGATAAGACAAAACATGTTGAGTTAGATTGACACTTGATCAAGGAGAAGATCGACGAAGGGGAGATCTGCACACCGTTTGTAGCCTCCAAGTCACAACTAGCAGATGTGTTCACTAAGGCTTCACCTTCTAACATCTATTCTCCCTTAATTGATAAGCTAGGCATGTTAGACATCTTTGAACCAGGTTAAGGGAGAGTATTGGTAGATTTTTAGGAGTTAAAGATTTAAATTAGTTTAAAAGTCAAACTTTGTATTTTTAGGAGATGTAAATTAGTTTCTTAATTTCTTGGGATCCTATAGGTTTTTTTTCTTTTTCTTTCTGCCCTTGTTTACCAAATGTACACTTATATATTTACACTTTTTCTAAGCAACATCGATATTTTTTTCTCTGCAATTCTTTTCATTATCACTATCATTAGCCCCTCTCACATTCCAGGATAGGATTCTTATCTTCATCTGCACCCTGAAACAAAGGCCCCACCAGATTTTCCCAACCCACTACTAGTGCCTAAACCCTTATAATTCACTATCCATTCAAGCTTCTTGAGTTCCCTTTCAAACCTAAAAGACAAGGAATTCGCCCTCCTATTAGGCCCTGCATGACCCTTTTGATCAATTCTCTCTTTCATCCTCCTAAGTAGGTGCAGAATCTCCCTTTCAAAACCCTCCATCAGCATGCCTAAGCACTGGCTAAACTTAGCCAAGCAGCTGGAGGACCACCCTTCAAACGACTCCCCCTCCTCCTCTCGAGAACCAACATTTACCTTCAACACCTTAATAGAATCCACCCTCAGAGGGACAAGGACAAGCTCCTTTGAAAATAAGCAATCCGTCGGCCCAAGGGTCTACTCCTCCAAGAATTCATTACCTGAGGCACTCTCAGCAACCAAGATTACTCTCAAGGGATCACAGTCAACGTCCCCTAGCAAAACCTCCAACCCACAAACAACATTGGACCACCCCTCGCCAAATACACCCAAGGTCCGATCGGACATCAAGAAAGGAGCAGAAGTAGAGAGACCCCGTAGCCCCAAAGAAATGAGAGGAAGATAGTGAGGAGCGAGGTACCTGGAAGCCTCAACCAAAAGAGCCTCGTCAATGATCTCTGATCGGCTTGCTGCCATCCCATCAACGCAAGAGGTTCCATCAGACGACACTTTCTTAGCCCTCCATTCTCCATCAATGAAAGCCTCTGCCGAAACCCTAGCCTCTTTTGAAAGAGGGGGCAGGCTACTAGCAGATATAAAGGAATCGGCCACTAAAGCCTCAGGCCCAAACCTATTATTTAATGATTAAGCAACCAATTTTCCTAAAAGTTTAAATTGTTAGGTAGTGGACCACCAACCATGTTTATCAAGCTCTTATTTGGGCTTTTGCCCAAACAAGTATTATATTAGAATTCAAAACATTGCCTCAAAATGAGTCATTTTTAGGAATATTAAAATATTGTTCTTCACATTATAAGAGAATCCAAGCCCTTTAATGATTGAACAATCCCAAAAGGAGCACTTTCATTGTTATCATTCAAACTAAAACACTTTTGGAAATAAAAAAAGAAAAAGAAAATTAAATCCCCTTCTTTATTTTTGCTACCAAACAAGCCAGAAATATCTAAATAGGACAAAGTGGATTGGACCAACAAGCCAGAAACATACAAGCAAGGCAGAAAGCAGGTAAACAATCACCTTCCAAACAAATTGCCTGCTGAAATGGTACATCCTTGCACATAATAGTCAACACTTTCAGTAACTTCACCAAGAAGATCAGCTGTTTCTAGTACCTAGACATCATAAGGGAAAAACCATTTATCCTCCTAATATCAAAATGACAAGCTTTAGAATAATCAGATGCTTAGAGAGAATATTAATCATTTCAACCAAAGACAAAGAAGTACATGCTTCCACCTGCTTTTCTTTTATAGAATAAATACAGAACAGGCATAAACAGTCAGATATACTATACATATATATACTGGTTGTCAACCGCAAGCTCTCACATAATAACCTGATTTTATAGAGATAGGCATGAAGGCTACAAAAAACTTATATCTTCAATAACCAGCTTGGCTAGTTGTCAACTGTAGGTCCACACAACAGCCAGACTCATTTGGCCACCCCCAAAAAACATTAAACTAAATGAGAAGCTCAGCACCCAGTGAAGATAAAGAAGGAAAGCAAAGTTCAGTTTTCAAATAGAAAATGGACAAATAAATTATTTGAGAGGGGGAAAAAAAGCCACAAGTTGCCCACAATATTATTAAACAAACATTGTTGGAAAGTCAACAAAATTCAAAGTTAGGAATGAGAGCTGTATATTTTGTATTTAATTTAGGCTAATTTCTGATACTGTGATTTTTTTTTTCCTTCACTGTAAATCTAACTAATCTGATCCCTAAATTTTAGGAATTGTACAACTAGGTAATTAGTTCCTTTTTAGTGCAGAGGAGTCCTATACATATATCATGTATTGTTTCATTCAGAGATAAGATGAATTATTCTTCTTCATCATTATGGTATTAGAGTTGTAGGAAAACTTTCGGCCTTCATTGCCGCTGAAATGACACAAAGAAAGATGATTAATCCCTAGAAATCTTCTACCCTATAAATCAGGAAAAATAAAATATAAAATACAACTATACAATTTCGGAAATCAGGGAATCATGCAACTATATAATCCCAAAAACCAGGGAATTAATATGATATTTCAATCAAAACTAGGAAATTAGGGAGTAAAATCATTAGTTTTTCAATCATATTAGTCAACAGAAAGGATGAAAGTGAGAAAAAGAAAGAAAAGATAAAGAGAGAGAGAGAAAGCAAGAGAGAAAAACCATAGTTGCACTATGGCCCTTGAGAATCTCACCTAAAAGAGAATAATGAAAACACATTATTAAAAAGGTATATAGTAACTTATTATAACATTTAATGCTTTCTTAAAATTCTTAAAGCTTTCAACTAGTGGAATTAAACACGTAATTGAAACTTTATAAAATTAGAAAGCTTAAAATGTACAGAAACTTCATGTAACAAAAATTTCCATAGAAGAACATTGCAAATTCTAAAAAGAGATTCAAATAGAAATATTTTTTTCTAATAAGCAAACAGCATAATTATCAAAAAAGCACTAATGAAAGGATGCACACCCTAAGTATACAAGAAGTATACACAAAAAACAAAACAAAGAATACCAACAGATAACTACAAACTTTCAGTAACATCCAATAAAATTTAGACATATAAAATTAGAACTTCTTTTAATGACACCCAACCAAAAAAAATTCTAAATCCTAAATGAGACTCAAATAACCAACGTGAACTAACCATGACTCCAAAAGTCTCAAAAAATTTACACAAGTACCCTTGATAAGATCAACTTATGCTTTTTTTTTCCTTTTTTGTTCCCTTTTATTCCTTTCTTGGGTAAGCCTTGAGGACCCATCCCCATTAAGTCCCCAACTTGAATAAGATTAATATGTCCATTAAGAAAAACCGTATCTCATGCTATTGCACTTCCTTTCTTGGGTAAACCTTGAGGACGCATCCCTGTTAATTCCTGAACTTGAATAAGATTTATATGTACATTAAGAAAAATCGCATGTAATGTCATTGCATTTGTTGGAAAATAAATTATTTTTAGAAGAAACCTATGCTTACACATGGTGACCTTTTTTTTTCATGGGGGGGAGGAAGGGTTGTGCTATCTTGCCAGTACTTATTAACATGGCTTTGCATTTTTTCTACTCCTAATGGCCCTTCTTCAAAAGGATCTTCTTGCTCCTTTTCTTTTAGTTTGGTGGCTGTTTTTCCTAGTAGACTCCTTGAGGCTGTGGATCATTGAGGGTTTTCCCGGCACCCTTTTCAGTATAAAACAAATCAATGAATAAAAGATAAAGAACCTTAAAGCAGTAATATTGCTTCCAAATCATTTCTAAACTTACGGGAACTTCTCTAAAACTTCTATCATAGGGAAAAACACGAGAATGACAGGATTGATAATTCTAGTTGAATTTCACAACTAGTCTGCCAGTTACCCCTAGCTCATCTGGCAATCATTGCAACAATGGTTTTTTGGGATCTTGCAACTACGAAGGAAGGAATATGAAGCTTCCTAGTTAAGTTGTCAAGAATGCATGCTCACCACTAACTTTTGAAACTTATCACGTAATTTTCCATGTCTCCCACAAAGGTTATCAGATATAGTACACATCTTGGTAAATATATCAAATTTTGACTAAACCATTGCTCGGAACTTTCTTCAATTTATCATAGTTTATTTTTTCCATATAATTCTAAACAACCCCTTGTCACCAATCCTTTTACCCTCTCCAACCAAAAAATACAGCAATAATTAAAAGTAAAAATAAAATAAAATATACATGGCTAAAAAGTTGATGCTAGACCTTATCTAAAGCAAATAAGGCAATTTTGAAGGTCCTACTCCTGAACAGGAAACGAAAGGGGGGGACGATATGAGTTCCTAATCAGAAGAATTTGATTAGCATGGACCAGTCAATTTGTAAAAAGATGGCCAAAAAACACCATGTTAACCATTCAACAATGGTAAGATCAAAATAATGCAGTATTAAAAGCAGATAGTTCTGGTAACCAAGCAAAATGCATAAATTTGGCAGATAACCTTAGTTTTTTATATTAAGATGATAAGTGAATGAGGTTACCATCGTTCGAGATTCCAGACTTATAATCAAGTATGCATGATACTCATCGTCCTTAGTAGCCATCTTGGTAGAATCAGCATTATGACCACGTGTGTTCTTGTGATAAACTGTCCAAATTCCTTTGCAACCAGGTAGTTCAACCTTTTTTCCCATTAAAAACAAAGAGAGACCATTTCAAAATGGAAGCTCAACATTGAATAAAGATGAAGTTACACTTGAGATTCTGGGCTAGATGCAACAGATGACAACAATGTATATGCATATGCTTAGTGCATATTAGGAATTTATCCCTTTCAAGAACATTATAGAAGAATTATATCTATAAATTGAACTATGTGCAAATGGAGCCAAGTCTTTCATATAAAGCAGTTATAAATTGAGATGATACTAAACAATTCAGACAGGGCAGGATAATTGAACTGTGCCCATAAACTGTAATGCCATCAAAGTAACCTTAATGACATCTAGTACGTCAAAAATAAAATTAGTCAAGAGGATACTCTAATAAATATGGACAAACACAATGATGATGAAAGGTTTTATCTCAAGAGAAATTTGGGGTTGACCTAAAGAAATTAACATAATCAAAGCAGCATAAAGTTTTGGAAACACAGTAACACAGATACTTAACAGAACATCTTAACATGAAATGTAGCAATAATGAATTGAACAAAATGGAGATTGATTGACCAGTCAAAATGTTTCTAAGACAAAAAATACCTCATGTACCACTGAAAAGTGTTGCTGCACATCAAAGAGAACTGAAAGGGAAATTTCTGAGTTTGAGAAATTAGTGCCATTGCTTAGATGGGGGGGGGAGCATTTCAAATCCTATGTGGCATGGGTCTAGGTTGAGCCATTCTAGAGAAGATTTGCTTCCTAGAAAAAGCAATAACTGCTAAAACGGGGAAATTGATGCAGATCAAAAGCACTTCCCAAAGTTAAAATGATACTCATCCCCAGTCAGTTTAATTATTTCCAGAACTTGCTTTTAGTAACCCTTACAAGGGAAAACATTGATCCATGACATAAAGTAATTTAATAAATAACGTTTCTGCAACTCATTGTAACAAACTATTGTTAAATAGTTTAATTGAAAATTCCTCTTTATTGATGGATATTTTCTGCATGGTGCAACTTTGGGCTTGATGCATCACATAATTGTAAATTGTAATCGATGTGACTTGAAGTTTTTTTAATCTAGAATTTTCATTATGCTCTCTTAAGCTTCCCAAAAGATAATGTCATAATTTTATATTTTGGCTACTAATTGTCACACCTCCAATCAAGATTAATATTTTTGATTGGATGTTGCACCACAACTTTTAAGGGTATTCCCCTTAATATGATCCAACTTGATTAGATGTTAGTGCATAGTTCCAGGGGCGTGGGCTAGCAAGGATAGATTTTTTTTTTTATATTCCCACATGGGACATGGTTTGTGGAACCTCATAGTTGTATAGATTTACTTGTGTTCGGAGGTTCCTACTTTCATTTTGTGTAATTTTTTGGAGGATTTCTCATCCTTCTATTGTACTCACCTTAATATATTTACCGTTGTTTCTCATCAAAAAAAATATTAATATTTTGATATTGTTTCCAATATCATTGTCTCTTCAGAAGCTCAATATGATATCAGTATTAGAATTTTCTTCAATCCTGGGCCTACAACCTCTCCTCGATGTTCCTCCTTTCAAAAAATCTATCAAGCAAAAGAGGTCCAAAGAAGACCAAACAACCACCCTTTCCTTCATTATTTGGGCCTATAGGGATTGCTTGTGACTCTCCTAGCAAGGTTGTGCATATTTTTTTTATATAGGTAAATAAGTAGAATATATTAAAAGTGCTTGCAAAAAGGTGCAACAAAGTACACACGGAGTATACAGATATGGCCCATAGCCAAGCAAGAAAAGAAGAGAGAAAGATTAAAACCCACCTTCCCACCAACACCCAGCTCCCACAAGTGTTGGAAACCCCCTAGCAAAAAACCAAAAAAATAGAAAAACAAAAAAAACCCTACCCAGAATGAACAAAGAACCCCTAGCAGAATCTCCAGTGGCCAGCGGATACCCCTGCCACTAACTCCGCACCCTCCTCCCCTTTCCTTTTATTGTGGACAAAACACTATTATAATTGACTGGCACTCAAGCCTTCAGATTTCCTTCTCAAGACGCAAAAAAGACAAGGAATGTCGTCTTCCCCCTAACACCTTAACCCCACAACCTTTCTTCGCTTCCAGTTTTCTTAGAAGAGAGTTGATTTCCTTTTCGAAGCCCAAAACTGGGATCCCCAAACAATTGGAGAACTCAACAAAACCTCTAGGTAGACTCACAAATTCCTCCCCCTCCCCTACACCTCCCAAATCCGCATCCCTAGGAGGATCCACCTCCTCAGTTCTGACCTCCGAAACTGATGCTCCCTTCGCAATCTTCCTTGAAAGCTCCAAGGACCCATCTTGCACCCACAACTCGGGAGTTGAAGGACCCGAAAAAGAGGGCACAGACGAAGATTGTTGATTAGCCTCCGCCAAGAGTGCTTTGTCAGTAATTGCTACCCGTAAGACCACCAAAGACGTTGAGAGAGAGTTAGAACATTTGATCAGATCTTCCTCGCTACTCTCCTCTCTCCTTTCTACAATTACGAGCACATGATCCACAGCCGCAACCCCCAAAGGCCTCGGAACTACCCCACCATCCCCCTTCTCCCTCCTCTCAGCCAACACGACTTCGCCACTCCCTTGAACCAACTCGCGATCCTCATCAATAGAGAAAAGCCCCACTGAACCCCCAAACTTCCATCAGAAACCCTATAAAGGCTTCCCTCTCTCAACATCTCTCTTATGACGGCTGAAAAGAACATGGGCCCAGCCCAAACTTAAAAAAGCCACCCCCCCCCCCCCCCCACCTCTTCTTCAAACTCCGCTTGGGCCAAGTCAAGCCCTACTAAGCCTTAGTCCTCCTCCCCCGCCCCCTCATAGCCCAAAGGTTGTGGTCCAAGAACCAACTCACTAACACCCCTTTTAGCCTTCGGCATAGTCAAACCTCTCCCATCTGCAACAGTTGTATCCCTCGCTTCTCCCTCCCAAACATCCTCTCCTTCTGCAGCTTTCTCAACTGCTGCGTCCTCACCTGTCAGCTTGTTCTCGTATGAACACGGCAAGTCCCCATCCCTAGTTGATCGAGGTTGCAGAGCCTTCCCCACCCCAGAGCTGGCGCCACCCCTTATAATCATTACTTTTAAGGGCTTCAGAGGAAAGATTCTTTGGCAAGTGGCCTCACTTTCTATTCTTTGCATAAGTTGCCTAGAGATGAATGCCACAATTTCTAGACTTAGATGGAAGTGGAATCCTTACAGCTGTGTAGTTTACATCTTTCCCTCACTGGATAGGATTTCCAGGTGCTCCAATGTGTGCAGTTATGCTATATTGAAAATCTATTTGTATTCTATCAAGAGGACAGTTTACATCTTTCTCAAATTGGATAGCATTTTGGGTGCTCCAATTTGTGTATTTACATCATATTGGAAATCTATTTGTCATCCTATCAAGAGGATAGTGAAGATGAGATCAAACTGGAATCCCTTTCAATGGTTACCATGAGCTTTATTTGATGGTGGCTCACTGGAAAACCTAGGGCGATCAGGGACCAGTGGCACATTCAAGGATCACAAGGGTGCAGTCATGAGAGTTTGCTCAAAGCCTGTTGAGATAGTGTAGTGGGAAAGACATGCAAGGATTTTTTTTTAGGACAAGTGAAGGACTTTAGAGACGATGAAGAACCTAATATATTTACATTCCTCTTTATGGGACTCTTCTATTACAACTTTTGAGGGCATTCCTCTTTGTGTTATTCAACTCCATTGGAATTTGGTATGTAGATCAAAAAGGTTACAATAGAAAAGAGAGGAACAACACTTAAGAGACCTTTCTGTAGGAGTTGCACTAACCTCTAACGAATGTTGAGTCACTTTTCCTTGTATAGTCTCATGTGGTACTCTTCTGATGTATTCTCCTCCTTAGGATATTGGAGAAGGTTCTCCACCTCTGTTTTTGTTCAGATTTTGTAAATTGGGAAAGGATTCCTCATTCTTTACTTGTACTTTTAAATCCATGGTAATGAATACATTTTTTATGATAAAAAAAAAAAAAACAGGTTTGCTTTAGGTAATGTCTTTAGTTATATCATGGGTCTCACAAGAAAGATAGGATGGTAGAAACCGGATGTGCGAATGAAAGAAATTGTGGATTCTTCAAGAGAGTTGGATTGCTCCTTCAATTGGATTCACCCTTCTACCACATTGATTGCCTAAGGGAGGCTATTTGCTAGAAGCATTAATAAGGCATCTCATTCCTCCTTGAGTTTGTTTTAATGGGAATCGTTGGTAGCCACATTGTGGCTCTTTGTGTTTTTACTCATACTCTGTTACCTCAAAAGGACAATTCATCCTTCTTGTACATTTTGTTTCATTTTTAGTGAAATAAATGAAATCGATTGTTTTCCACTCAACAAACAAACAAACAAATAAAAAAAAAAAACTATCACAAGGAAATACACAACAGAGCCAGTCATACTACAAATTTGTCTGGCAAGTAAAACTGAACGGAATTTAGAGCATTTACCTCAGTGATCATTTCTGGACGAATTGACTGCTGCAGAATGCAGAGAGCACCATTCTTTCCATGACCAGAACAACACACCTGAAAAGTACCCCAAAAAAAAATAATAATAACAACAAACATATTTTCAAACTATGAGACAGGATACTCTAAGGTTCTTAGATTTGGAAAAGGTAGATGCATGGAAAACTACTGAACGATTCAGAAATTGTAATAGTCTAGGTTGAAAACTAACTAAATAATAACTTGTAGGGCACAGAAAAAGGTTCGAGCAGAAGCCTTACACATTATTATTCATCAAAGCCAAACAAACAGAAAGCCAACTTGCAAAACTAACCAGTTCATAATTACTTTGTTTAGCAATGCCAGTTGCTTTTGGGTCAGCATTAATTCGAAGACCATAGGCAAAGTCTTTCAGCGGACCAACATTGATGAATGAATCCCTCACTGAAAATGAAAATGTCTTCTGCTTGCATCCAGAAAAAATATAAAATTATTAGAAAGAGAAGGTAGATGAGAAACACTAAGAAGTAAGACAATTTACCATAGATAAATACTATTCCCAAAATATCCTTAACAAGATAAATTGATTTCACCTTCATAATTACAATCTTTTTATTGATAAAGAACCAAATTAGTCTTCAGGTCAACACCCAATACACAAAGAAGTTCTCCTATATCAATTAAGACTCACAAAATCTACATCAAAAATAGAGTAAATAGTCATGTGATAAACAACAAAAATGTAAAAGAAAGCAAAGAAATGAATTAGTGATGCATTGCATGGTAAATCTTAGGCTGGTTTGTATGAGTGTGCACAGTCCCCATGTTGGTATTATCAATCACCCATCTGACAAACACAACTAAGGATGATTGATATTTTTTGGTTGAATTTTTGTAATGTGCAGTCCCAGTAAATAAATTGGAAGCACACACAAAAGCCATACTTGATCCTAAAAAACTAAAAGCCACAACCATTAAAAGTAGACAAGATTACAGAAACACCCACCTGAGCTCTTAATGAATTTGCATGTTACAGAAGTTCAACACAATCATTTTATTGGAGTTCAATAGGTGGTGGGTCCCCAACCAAATTTCAATTTTCACTGGTCAGCCTTGTTGAGTAAGATTTAAAGAGTGGATGAAGAGCCATGAATTAGAAACTCAATCTGTCAGGTTCTTTTTTGTATGAAACAAATAGTGGGTAGCCTTTTTATTCATAACCATATTGCTTCAAATTTCCACTCCATCACCTTTTCTGTTTGACATCACTGGGCCTTGTCCTCTCTGTCCTCAGAAGATTGAAAACAACGGTGGATAGAAACACATTCCACCCAAAAGGAAAATTCTATGAAACTATCCAGATTTTAGCATGCAAGGTTTGACAGTTATCAACCGTTGCCCCACCCATCCAAACAGAAGCATTCTACTCCCTCTTTTATTTTCGTAAAAGTTGTTTCTAGGAAAAGGCAATATGGAAGTAGAGAAGCCAGATAATATATAGGACGTTAACAGAATGTCACTCGACCTGTGATGTTTCTGTGCTATTTGGAGCCGAACCATACAACGATAGCTCCTCACCATTGACCATATCTTGCAAAGCATCAGAAGAGGACTTGCGCAATCGCTTTGCTGAAGGCACATCACCTTCAATATCTCCAACCTGTAAAAGTGAAAGAAGCTGAAAATTTGTTTGGATGACCATTTCAATGTAATTTAAAAAAAATAATAATAATAAATTTAAATAACATAATGTATAATATCATGGATAATGGAATGACATTGGCATTTTTTCATGTTCACCAGCATAAGAATTTTCAAGAAAGATTAATTGGATATAAGATGCTAAGATATATCACAAAGTTAAAGTAACATGGTCCAAGAAGTCAAAACAGTCAAATATAGGAATTAGAGTTCAAGTAAGATTCCAGCTCCAAATGCGAGCAGGAGGTTGAATTTTATTCAACTACAACCAAAAATGATGCAAACTAGGGATATATTACAAACTTAAAGTAACATGGTTCAAGAAATCCAAACTCCAAATGCGAACAGGAGGTTGAATTTTATTCAATTATATCCATAAATGATGCAAACTAGCACGGAATACACACCTCTTCCTTCACACTAGAAGACAGTATGGAAGTAAATTGCACAAGCAAACTATCTCCCAACCGACTGCCTAGAAAAAATAATGAGTTTCCAATAGCAGCAATTCCCTATGAAAAATGGCATTGTAGATCAATGTAATTTTAGTTTTGATATAAAAGTAAAACAGATAAACCATTAAGACTTGAGCAAAACAAGATGAAGATATCAACAAATGTAACCAACCGAAGTAAGCACTGATGCCCTAGACTTTGAAAGATCAAGTCTGTGAACAACCCTGCAGAACAAAAAGCAAACAAGTAAGAATCTGTTAAACAAGATTTACATAACTAGAGGATCATTAAGAATATAAAAAATAATATGGATAACAACTTGAAATTTGGAATGATATGCGTACAATGAATTTCCATATAAAGGGAAAGAATGTAATTGCATGCCCTCCTCATTTTCATATCCTATAACTACTTCAATTTAAGCAGAAAAAGAATCTCAAAATCTGACCAAGCCCATTCAAAAGCCACATCTATGTTTATACCCTCATGAGTTGTTGGCTGAAAAATAAAACTAAGGGCCAATTGAAGATAATACTCTTGTTTTTTAGGTAATTTTTTTTCTTTCTTTCTTTTTTTGTCTTTCCCTTTTGGTAACCAATTCAAGAGAATGCTCCAAAGTCCAATCTATTCATTGTCCTCAAAAGTAGGTCCAAGCATGAACATCATTCATTTGGGAAGATAAACTAATGTTGAAATTCTTTAAGAAAATGGACTAATAGTAGAATGGATGATAAACGTAGAAACATAGATTATTCATACAGGTTTAATATGAAAAAACAGATATTCAACTCGCCAGATCCATCCAAAAGATAAATCCATTCCTAGTTGGGGATCCCATAAATTCAAGGTTCTTAAGAACCAAAGGATTCCTAGAAAGGAGAGGAAAGATCACAAAAGTTGAGAAATCTTTTAGTGACCTCAAAGTTCTGTAGGCACCTGTACAATATTTTTTTTTTTATCAGTAAATGAAAATAGTATTGAAAAGCGCCACAAAGGGGCACATCAAAGTACGCACAATGTAATACAATGGCTGCCAAAAAGCGGCAAAAAAAGGCAGTCAATCACATAATGTTGGATGGGTATCAGAATCAACAACAGTAACAACTTATCACCATAGAAAGATTCACTAACTTCTATGTCCTCCAAATAATTAGAATAAAAACAAAGATGAGTTAATAAAGATCCTAGGCAACAGGTGATGTGACCTTGCTATTAAAGCAATTTCAAATAGTAATCCCCTTCTCTCGCCACCCCTTTATTCTCCCTCCCAAACAGAGAAGAAAAAGAACATGGTAAACATTTCTGCATCCACAAATGTGAGCTTAAGTCTATTTTGCTTCAACAGAGGCAGTGAGCATATCCCACTATATATTTGCAACAAAAGAGAAAAAAGAAGAAGATGATGATGAGAGATTAACTCATGAAGATGAAAATGGAAGAATTTTTGTTAAGAAAAGATGA
>JBAPGN010001152.1:0-25383 GCA_037355405.1 Vitis amurensis
AGTACATGGAATAAGGATAGATAAAAGTGAAACTGGAACATCATTAAATAAATAATGAATTCCAAATTTATTGCATCATGTCATGCTTTTAAGGGCTCTATCCTAACACAAGCTCCTTTAGAATCTAATTATGAAGTTAACTAAGCATCCCCACTATAGACAGTCAATTTCACTCTAGTACTTTATGTATATTATAATCAGACAACAAATGCTTAGGTTTGTGATCTGCTATCCACTATATAAAGTCTCCTCATGACTTGGTCATCCATAGTTTAACAAGGTGAAAGATATCAGTCTTTCAAGACTATCTCTACAATCTTTAAGTTATAGATCATTTTATTATGTGATCAAATGACATACTCTAACTCACTAAGAGCATATGTCAAATTCCATTAAAAGAATTACTATAGACCCATAAATTTCATTATCACATGTCCTTAGGACCACCCAAGGGGACACACTCTCTCAAAGTCCATGAGATATCATAACACCTCCATAGAGAATACTTATTACTATTGCCTTCCATCAACAATGACCCAATCCATGGGGAATATATGATTAGCTTACAATCTCGCTTGTACCTCAAAGTCACTGTTAACTTTTGTACAAGCTCAATATTCTCTCAATATTAACAAACTATATAGTATAGTAGCTTGATAAAGTTAGACTACTTGATAACCTTATGTCATGACTCAGCATAGATTCTGTCCAATGTGTAACCCATACACACTAGTGTACTCACCATAGGAACCCCTTCATGATGGCTAAGATTAGCCATTTCTCTAATTAAGAGATGATGTACTACAACCTCAAATGGGAGTCCATGAATCAACTATGAACAAGTTATCTACTTATAAGGAACCTATGTAGGGTCATCTCATATGTTTGATTGGAGCTAACAAGTTCATCAACTCTTATAGAATCGATGTCCTTGCTATCCTTTGTGGCAGTAACTTTAGGTCTAAATCTCTCAGATAGAGATCTCAATATTTTTCTTACAACCTTAGAATTCGGAATAAGTTCTCCAAGGTTAAATGAACAATTAACAATATCCCTTAATTCTGAACAGAAGGAAAAAAAAGTTCTAAATTTCAAGCATCTTAATATTCTCAAATTTGATGGCAAACAATTGCAATTTAAAGATCTTTATAGTAGACTTACCTTCATGAGTGACTTGAAGAATACCCCATGCTTTCTTTGCTCGTTTTCAATTTTCAGCATCCTAATATTCTCAAATTTAATGGCAAGTATTTGAAATTTAGAGATCTTTAGAGTAGACTTACCTTCATGAGTGACTTGAAGAATATCCCATGCTTCCTTTGCATGTTTTCAATTTGCTATCCTACAAAAATCATCTAACAAACTCTATTAAAAATACTAAATAAAACCCTAACATTAACTTCACTACCTTCATTACCGGCTTTGTCCAATTTGTGTCTAGGTTTCCGTTTTCCTATTGATCTTCCTTGAGAATCAAGTATCAATTGGGGTTTTCATCCACATTCTATTGAATTCCATACCATTTCGCCTTTCATTCTAAGGAAAAACATGATCCAAGCTTTCTAATGGGAATAGTTATTCCCATTAAAGCAGGGTGGACTATTTAAAGGGGCACCACTTTTAGATTGTTCCATATCGGACTTACAAGATCAATAAAAATTTTATTTTTATCTTATATGATCAATAAAAATTTGATTTTTAATCAATATGATCAATAAAAATAATATTTTCAATTAATAGGATACAAAATTGATTTTTTTTTTTGTCCCGCTTTGATACCAATTGAAAAACTGAAAGTCCAATAGGGAACACCCAGAAAGGAGAGGGGAGAAGGATGGGATGAATGGGTGATTTTTAAAATTTAAACCAAAGATTGATATGTATTATCCCCAATTTTTATCCTGAGAGATCCTAGGAATATCCTATATAACCAAATGAGCTATACTCAAAACCTTTAAATATAAAAATATGATTTTTATTTTTCAAGGATAACCTACAATATGTTGGGGATAACAATGATAATCAACCAATCAAAAATATAACAATGAAATTAACAGATATGCAATGGACACAAAATTTTATGTAGAAAACCCCCACACTAACTGTGAAGATAAAAAACCATGAGGTCTAAGACCTACCAATCTAAATTTGCTATAAGAAATCAAATTACATAGATTTACCTAGTCATTTTACCTAAAGACTTATTCTCCAGTACCTATAACTTGATTCACGTCTGCGACACAACAATTTTTGATTGCTCTAGTGAATCACTTTAGCGTCGTAGAAGGGATGAAGGTCTTCGACTTAAAATTCAAATGTCAAATCCTTGAATGAGAGTTTGAGAATGGTGTGGAAATTTAGGCTTTCTTCTCAATGAGAACCTCTTAATAAGTTTGAGATTTCTTTTGATCTCCAGGATTTCTAAAACGATCTCTAACCCTTAAAGTATTATAATGAGGTATTTACAAGAGTAAATCTTGAAGAGGCTTGGTTTAGAAGAGTTGCAAGTTAGATTTGTGTGAAAGAATCTCAGTTGGAAATTCATGATTGCTTAGGCCAGTTTGATGGCTTGTGTTCTTCAGGCACTCGAGCAGTGTGGGGGTCTTGAGCAATCAGTGCTTGAGTGCTGCTCTTCGCTTGAGCGTCCTTTTTTTTTTTTTCAAAAACTTTATAAAAATTCATTTTAAGTTTAAAACAATTGCCAATCCTTTTTTTTACCTCGATGAAGCCTAAATCGTCATAAGCCAAACCCTTTTAGACATACTTGTGACTTCTCGATAGGATGAACAAGAACTCTTGACCTTTAATGGAAAGTAAGTCACTATCAAAAAATACTTCTATGGCCAAACATTAAGAGGAACAAAAGTGCCAACAATTAAACAAGACTACATCCTAACAATTGGGAATTATGTAAGTATACTATCATTAGTCAAGATTTATTTTTGTACTTCATTCTAGATGAAAATCTAGAAGGGGAACAATATATTCTTTTATTAAGGTCCTTAGGGACTGCAAGAATAGGAAAATTATGAAAAGTCACCTACAGTGACAAGTATTTGGTCAAGTGTATGATGTAAAACTCTAAGAAGGATTCACTACCCTTTAGTTTTGGAGTTCCCTTTTCTCAAGATTGGTGTCCTTGGACATTTGAGGAGAGAAATCATATTAAGGTAGCTATTATTTCCTATGGGTCTCAATGGTCTCGCTTGATCTCCTGATTGATTGTGGCACGTTTGTTTGAGAGATTTGGGGTTTATAGTTCACAAGTGTGCATAGGGGTATTTTGGTAAAAATATAAGATTGTACTAGATCTTATGAATGGACTTTCTAGATTGGGTTAATTAATAAATTGGAACCTAATATGACTAATTAGTTAATTAGGACCTAAGTGGGCTAGATTAGGTGACCCATGCCAAACTTGGGTTTAAGTCACATAAGCCCATAGGAAATCCTATAATTGATTACCCCCTTAGGGGTTAGGGCTACAAACTTTTGGTATCGTCTTGTAGAGAGAGAGAGAGAGAGAGCAAACCCTCATCACTTTAAAAAGAGAGAGAAAGAGAGAAGTCACTTTTCTTTTGTGTTAAGTTCTATGAAAGAAGAGATTAGGTAGAAAATCATTGGGTAGACAAGATATAAGATGATTACCACAGATTCAACATCTTCTTTAGATTGGATTCAATCTAGGAACATCCAGATCACATGTATGAGCATTTTATTTCTAGATCTATGTCATAATATGGTTTTTATTGCCATTATTTTCCATTGTATTATATCTAGAAAAGCTTAGTGATAGATGATACACAACTTAATGATCCAAGGCTTAAGAAAAAAGTAATTTTGGCTTCCTGACATATGTAATCTTTTTATGGCTTCTAAAGCCTAGCAACGAAAGCATAGATATAAAAAAAAATTCATGGGATCTAAAGTTCAATGTTTGACCTTAGATTTGCATGCTACCATATTAATTATTGTTGGTGTAGAAAGCACTAAATTCATAAAAGATCTTGTAAGCATAGAGTTTTCCACCTAATGGCTCTTCCTTGACTCTAGGCACTCAGAGAGTGGAAATCTCATAGAGATGAAGGTTAGAGTCTTGCTTTTTCTCTCTCTAAGTGGATAAGAAGTGAGACGATTGAAGCTCTATTTATAAGCTTCCCATGAACTTTAGTGACTTGAGCTTACCTTGGGCTTGGGTCACTTAATCTAGCAAAAAAAAGGGTCCTACTTGATTAATTAGCCCAATAGAACTCTAATTAATCAATTACCCCAGTTTAGAGAGACTACTCACTAGATTTTATATGAACTTATATATTTACTAAAACATCTTTATGCACATAAGTGAACAAAAAAATATAACCCTTATAAGTCATGTCATCAAGGAATATGAGCTCAAGCACGGACCATTGAGACCCATAAGAAAATACTAGCTCTCTCATAATCCAATTTTGAAATTGACTCAGCATCTTGTCAGGATAAAGACCTTAAAAACATGACATGATGTAATAAATTTGGAATTCATTATTTATTTAGTGATATTCCAGTTTCACTTTTATCTATCCTTATCCATGTATTATACTTTATGAGAATTCTTGCTTGCATTTTTTGCATTGTATGTGACTTAGGTGCATTAGGAGTTGCACAAAAGATCTAAATTATGGGTTTCTTGCAAATAGATGACTTGTTCACAACCGGTTCATGGCTCTCGGCAACCCATTAGAGGTTATAGTGCACCACCTCCTAATTGGAGGGATGGCTGGTCTTGGCTATCAGGATGGGTTTCCCATAGTGAGTGCGTGCACTAGTGTGTATCGTTACACATTGGACAAGACCTACGATGAGTCATGACTTAAGGCTATCAAGTAGTCATGACCTCACCAAGCTGCTTCATTGTGTTGTCTCTTCACCTTGAGAGAATATTGAGCTTGTGCTAAAGTTTGCAATGACTTTGACCTATAGGTGAGATCGTAAGCTGATCATATATTCCCTATGGATTGGGTCATTTTTGATTGAAGTCGGTAGCAATAGGTATTCTCAATAGAGGCACCATGATATCTCTTGGGATTGAGACAATGTGTCTTCTTTGGTAATCCTAAGGAGTTGTGTTCATGGAAACTATGGGCATAGTAGTTCCTTAAGAGGAACTTGACATAAGCTTTTTGAGAGCTAAGATATGTCAATTGAACACATAATAGGAGGATCTGTAACTCAAGGATGGTAGAGGTAGTCTTGAAAGGTTGATAACTTTCACTTTGTTAGACTACGAACACCATTTCATGGGGAGACTGAACATAATGGATAACAGGCCACAAATCCGAGCACTTGGTGTCTCGTTGTTATTTACATAAGATACTAGAGTTCAATTGATTCTCTGTAGAGGGATGTTGAATCAACTTTAGAATTGGATTCTAAGGGAGCTAGTATTCCTGTAGGTCCCAATGGTCCCTATTCTAAGCTCATATATCTTGTTGGCATGGGTTATGAGGGTCAGATTGGCTTTAGGTTTAATTTTGTGCATAAGGGTGTTTTGGTAATTATGTAAGGTTGCATAGGGTTAAATGAATAAGGTCTCTAGATTAGGCTAATTGATTAATTTGTAGGCCCTATTCGGTTAATTAATCAATTAGAACCCATTTTGGGCTAGATTAAGTGACCAAAGCCCATGTGGGCTCAAGTCACTTAAGCCCACTTAGGAACCTTATAAATACCCCATAGGGGTTAAAGTTTCTACAACTTTTGTTTTCTACCATCTAGAGAGATAGAGAGCCATAACCTCTACTCTTTTTTCCTTTCCATCAAAAGTGTGCCAATATTAAGGTTTAAGTCATCGGGCTGAAGACTTCGGGTTTACGAGACTTCTGCAATTTCGATCTTCATCTTCACCACGTGGATTTGATTCAGGAACATTCGAATTTGAGGCATGATTTTCGTTAACCCTTTCTAAATCCTTTTAAAGTATAAAAATGTTATTTTTCTATTGTGCATAGGATTTAGAAAAATCTTAGGATAGTTATGCATGTTCCTAACCTAATTCGAACTTGGGAAACAGGGAGATCCAAGTTTTTCCCTTCACATCTTACTAAAAAGAGTCAACTACACTCTCGTATCCTATGTATATTACAATGAGATAAAGGTATTCAAGTTTGTGACCTATTATCCATTATATGTAGACTCCTTATGAATTGGTGTTTGTAATCTAATAAGATGAATGTTAAACCTTTACCATCCTTGAGTTACAAGTCCTCATATTATGTGATTAAATAACATACTCTACCTCATAAAGAGCATATGTCAAGTTCTAGGTAAGGAAATATTATGGCTATATATTTCCTCAATACTCCTCCTTAGAGTCATCCAAGGAGAGACATTATCTTAAATTCCATGAGACATCACGGTGCCTCTATTGAGAATACCTATTATCATTAGCTTTCATAAACAATGATCCAATTCATAGGGAATAGATGACCACCTTAAGGTTTCACTCGTAGGTTAAAGTCATTACAAATTTTGGCAACAAGCTTACTTTTCTCTCAAGCTTGAGAAACCATATAATGTAGCAGCTCAGTGAAGTCATGACTACCCAATAGCTTATGTCATGACTCAACATAGGTCAAGTCCAATATGTAACAGTACACACTAGTATACTCACCCTAGAAACCCATCCTTATGACTAAGACCAATCATCCCTCCAATTAGGAGGGAGTGCACTACAACCTCAAATTGATTACCTAAGTCCATAAACCGACTATGAACAAATCATTAACTTGCAAGGAAACCATACCTTGGATCTTTGTGCAACTCCTAATGCACATAAGTCATGTACAATGTAAGAGATGTCAGGCTAGGATGCTTATAAGATATAATATATGAAACATGATAGATAGAAATAGGAAACTTGAATCTTATTATAAAATAATAAATCCAAATCCATTAGATCATGTCCTATTTTTAAGGACTCTCTCATCCAACAAAAATCGATATCACCAATTAGGTATCAATTTGATTTCAAGATAGCATCTTTGTATCGATTCAAAGAAACCTTAGAACTCCAACCTTATGTCACAAATTGAAACCTTAGTATGTGTCAATTTGATTTTAATATCTCATTCCCTTTATCGATTTCTTTGCTACTCTATTGTTTTTCATGGATTATGATATCAAAATTTACTTTATATTTTGACATCAATTGTAGAATTTTCTCTTTCAATACAATTCTCTTACTTTTTCATTTGGTTCTTGCCTTGCCCCTTCCCTTGACAAAAAATATAAGTTTATTTCCTTTTTTCTACATAACATCTTACACTTTTCACTATTAAATCCAAAATGGAGTACTAGCATAAGGATAGGTGTAAGTGGATTTATTTACATGTTTTTCTTCCATAAAATAGCTTTTTTCATGACCTACATACAAATTAGTTTACCTAAGTATTAATTGTTAGGATAGAGCCCTTAAAATCATGACATGATGTAATAAATTTAGAATTCATTATTTATTCAATGATGTTCCAGTTTCATTTTTATCTATCCTTATTCCATTTATTATACTTTATGAGCATTCTTGCCTACATCTTTTGCATTGTACGTGACTTAGATGTGTTAGGAGTTGCACAGAAGATCTAAGTCATGGGTTTCTTGCAAATGGATACTTGTTCATAGTCAATTCATGGGCCTAAACAACCCATTAGAGGTTGAAATGCACCACCTCTTCATTGGAGAGATGGTTAGTCTTGGCTATTAGGATGGGTTTCCCATGGTGGGTGCACTAGTGTGTATGGTTGCACATTGGACAGGACCTACGGTGAGTCATGGATTAAGACATCAAGTAGTCATGACCTCATCAAGTTGCTTCATTGTGTTGTTTCTCAATCTTGAGAGAATATTAAGCTAGTGCTAAAGTTAGCAATAACTTTGACCTACGGGTGAAATCGTAAACTAATCATATATTCCCTATGGATTGGGTTATTGTTGATGGAAACTGGTAGTAATAGGTATTCTCAATAGAGGCACCATGATATCTCTTGGAATTGAGACAATGTATCCCCTTGGGTGATCCTAAGGAGGTGTGTTCATGGAAATTATGGCCATAGTAGTTCTTTAAGTGAAACTTGACATAGGCTCTTTGAGAGCTAAGACATGTTAATTGAACACACAATAAGAGGATTTGTAACTCAAGGATGGTAGAGGTAGTCTTGAAAGACCAATATCTTTCACCTTGTTAGACTACGGCACCGGTTCATAAGGAGACTGAACACAATGGATAGCAGGTCACAGATCCGAGAACTTGGTGTCTCGTTGTTATTTACATAGGATACTGGAGTTTAGTTGATTCTCTATAGTGGGATGTTGAATCAAATTTAGAATTGGATTGTGAGGAAACCAATATTCCTATGGGTCCCAATGGTCTTGCTCTGAGCTCATATACCTTATTGGCATGGGTTATGAAGGTCGGATTGGCTTTAGGTTCACTTTTGTGCATAAGGGCGTTTTGGTAATTACTCAAGGTTGCATAGGGGTAAGTGAACAAGATCTTTAGATTAGGTTAATTAATTAATCAATAGGCCTTGTTGGGTTAATTAATCAATTAGGGCCTATTTAGTGTTAAATTAAGTGACCCAAGGCCTTAGTGGGTTTAAGTCACTTATGCCTAGTAGAAAACCCTATAAATATCCCCTTAGGGGTTAGGGTTCACATAGTTTTTTCTGGAGATTCATCTTTCATATCCTGATGGAGAAAGAAAGAGTCATAGCCTCCACCCTCCCTTCCAGCACCACCGAAAGTGTGTCAATATTAAGGTTCGAGTCATCGGGCGAAAGACTTCAGGTTTATGAGACTTCTGCGATTTTGTTCTTCATATTCACCATGTGGATTTGATTTGAGAACATCCAAATTTGAGGTATGGATTTCGTTAGCACTTTCTAAATCCATTTAAAATTTTAAAAATGTTATTTTTCACTTTGCATAGGATTTAGAAAAAGGCCTAGGATAGTTATGCATGTTCCTAACCTAATCCAGGCTTGGGAAACAGAGAGATCTGAGTTTTTCCCAACATTAACTTTAGATACAAGCCAAACTTAAGAAGATTTCCTAGAAAAAGATACCACATTCAATTTTATGTGTTTGATATATCAAATCTCTTTTGTACTTTGTTATTGAGTTTTGATTTTAAAAAGAAACAAATTAAATTGATTTTAAAGGATATTAAATAGAAGTTTTTTTTTTTTTTTAATGAAAGTTAACCATTTTAAAATCACTCAAACCTTTTTAGAAAAGTAATTCATAAGCTTCAGTCAAGCAACATAGAGTTAGCTCTACAATCCTAAAAAAAAAAAAAAACCATAAACCATAAACCTTTCCATCTAAACCAGTTCTCCTAAACTCATGACATAAATCAACCGACTTAAAGATTTTCTAATGTTATGTTTGGTTCTTGGAAAGTATTAAGGAAAGAAAAAAATTGTTAGGGAAAATTATTTTTCTCATGTTTGGTTGTACTATGAAAAATATGAAAGAAAAACAAATATAATTAAAAGTAGTTATAAAATTATGCATTTTAAAACTATTTAATCTTCTTGTCGAAGAGTTAAAACAAGTAAACTGAGTTTGAAGTAGCATAAAAAAATAATTTATAGATTTTAAATCTTTTTTTTTCTTTTCCTTTACTTTTTCTTTCCTTCTGCTTTTCGTCTCTATTTTCTTTCCCTTACATTTTCCCTTAAATTTTTTAGTAACCAAACATAGCATAATGGATTCTTAACTATTCTTAAGCACTCTTATAAAAATCTTCCAATTCTCGCCTCGATTTCCTTTTTACTTGTTTCTGAATATAATATGTTCATATATTTTTTTTCACTCATTAAACTTATCAATCACTTCAATGCATACTTACCTCAAGATCACATATCTAAATTAATAATCTGGAATCTTCAATATAGTCATGATAAAATATGTCAAATAGACTCATTAATGTTTCAAATACAATCTATAACTTAAAAAACTATCTAATTAGTTCTCAATATAGGTTTGTATGGTAGTAAAGAAAAACTTAACAATCCCTTATTTTCAAATTTTATTTACATTAAAAACAATTTCAAGTTAATGGTTTCAATTTACTCATAAAAACCAATTTATTCACAAAAGATTTGCTTTTTTTTTTATATAAAAAAAAATAAAAATTAAACAAGGATATTTTGCATATTATTAAAAAAATGTGTCACAAATTTATTTACAAAAGGATTTTCCAATTTATTTACAAAAGAGTTGATCTTTTTATTATTTTATTGAAAATAAGATTTATACAATTTTAAAAAGTATCAATTTAATTATTATTTTGGAAAAAAGATTTTACGAAGAAAAAAGGTTTTCACTAATTTATTAGAAAATTTTTAATTCAAATTTTTATTTAAGAAATGTGACTTTTGAAAAACCTAAGTTCAATAGGGTAACACCCAAAAGGGAATGAATGGGTGCATTTAAAAATTTTCTTAAATAAGGAGTCAAGTTTTTAACCGAATTAAACCTGTGAGATATCAAGGATAATATATATGATCAAAGTAATCAAGATAATCACAAAAATAAACAATGAGATATAGGAATTTTTACATGGAAAATCCTCACACTAACTATGAAGATAAAAAACCATGGGGTCTAAGACCTCTAATCTAATTCTACTATATGAAAACAAGTTATACAAATTTACCTGGTTTTTTACCCTAAAGTCTTACTCTCCAGAACTTGCAACTTATTCCACGTCCGTGATGCAGGAACCTCCAATTGCTTCAATGAATACAATTCAGCCCCATTGAAGGGATGTAGGTCTTCAAATAACCCTAGATTCAATGCTTGAATCCTTCTTGAGATATTAGGAATTGTGTGACAAGATAGGCTTGATCTCTCTATCAATATCTCTAGAATTCTCTAAGTGTCTCACCCTAAAAAGGGTTATAATGGGGTATATATAGGCATATAAGTCATAATTTATGTGAATATCTAAAAAATATTATTTCATATTCTAGAAGATTCGTCAGAGCGCTCAAGCACACTTAACCACTACTTGAGCGCCTCGGGCACTAGGCACTGCTTAAGCGATTGAGTGGTAGCAGTGCTTGAGCACTACTCCCCACTTGAGCAATCTCTGCAATTTTTAAATACTACATAATATGTTTTTTAATTCTAGAAAATTATATTGATCCTTGTTATACCCTTGATCACTTAACTTGCCACAAGCAAAACCTTTTAAAATGTACTTATGACTTTCGGTTGGATGAACAACAACCTTGGATCTTCAGTGGATAGTAAGTTATTTAAAAAGATTCCTAAGCTAGAAAATAAATTGGAACAAAATTGCCAACAAACAATAATGACTTATAGTCTGACAATCTCACCCTTTAGCAATTTTGTGACAAAAAAATGTTACATAAACCCTCTCAAACTCTCATAAAGGAGTTTACACAACACATAAGAACACTCATCTAAAAATAACTCAAGGGAAGGCATTGCATCATCTTATAATACTTATCTTCCAATCCTATAACTTGCACACATAGAAATAACTATACCAAAAGTAAAGAAATATGTGAGATATAATATGGTCAAGAAATCAAAATAGGACAGTGGAAGGTTTTGTTTGATGCATTGCAAAAGATTGAAGAAGAAACAATCCTATAAGGATACAAATGTGCAAAATCCTAGTGGACACATATGTGATTGAATGCAAATCAACCAAACATAAGAGAAACTTTGCAAAGAATAGTTGGTCTTGAGGGAAGGACCAATAGCTTTTACCAACCAGAATATACACAAAGAAGACCATGAGAACAAGCTTCTACAATTCATAAAAGTTCTAGAGAGTTAGACAAATTAAAAAGAAATATTTTCCAAGAAACATCCTTGTTAGGTGTCTCTCTCGAACTTTTAACACATGTAATCAAGAAGTTAAGTAATATTTCATAGGAAACATTTGTGTTAGGTGTCTCTTTAAAACTTTTAAAGCACATCCTTAACCAGTAATTTGGTTTCCCTCAATATCTCAGGCAAAGTTTCTTTCAATGTCTCAATTAATTTTCTAAAAAGTCTCTCTAACTAAGTAAATTCTCATCTTAAACGAATTCTTGCACTTTCATTATCTTCCCTATTTTTTTTTTAAAAAAATCCTCCTTATTAAAGTTAACTCTCCATTTGGCACAACCCTTTTGTTTATATAAATGCCCAGTTATATCCATTTCACAATGTAAACTCTTCCCCATTTTGTCACAAAATGGAAAATAAAAGTGGAAATACAAAGCACAAGATAGATAAAATGAGAAAGAGAAGTATCATAATATAAACATGATTTTAGATACACAACAAATATATAAGTCAAATCTAGATCAAACAAAAAACATAATAAAATATGAAAATTAGGCATCCAAGGGATGGAGGAGGTGGAGTAGAACTTGATGCATCCTATGAGTGGATCTAAGAAATGATGCAAGAGTTGGCCCTAGATCTCACGGAGTTGAGTCTCTTGATCGACGATAGCCTAAATCTTGATCATCTATTCATAAGTGAAGACTCATCATCGAGTCCACAAGATTGCATAGAGGAGGATCGATGGAAGTAGAAGCTCGAGAAAATGAGTGAGAAGGTCTTCCATAACCTCTACTAGTACGAGAGCATGACACAAATTTGAGAAAGTCAAACTTTCAAACGGGAGCATCTTGCTCCATAGCCTTAGCCTTGTCCTCATTTGTGAAGGCCTCCTAAGCAACCTCTTAAGCATGAAAGACCATCATACTATACACGTGACTATAATGCTTAGCGTAGGAGCTCGCATCAATGAGAGCGTAAGACATCTAAGCCTCTCATGAAGGATCGAACTCAAAGTTGATGTCCCCTAATATCCAAGAAATAAGAAAAGTGAAATGATGAGCTCTAGAGCGTAAAAAAGAATCACAATATGGAGTTATAGTATTAAGAATGACTTATCTAATATCAAATTGTTGACTAGAGAGAATCATATGAATGAAATGAGTCGTAGATCGATGAATCTAAGTCTAGTGAGAAAAAAAATAGAAAGAATAGGTAAAGAAGGTAATGAGGACCCATGCTAACTTGGTAAAGCCAAATAACAGAGTTAATCCTAACTTTTGTTTAGAAACTCAATGCATAACTATTAGTGTATAAGAAGATCAACATAGAAACATAAGCATTGATATTAAAGGCAATATGACTTGCTGTCTAGTTCTATATTTCGAAATTGATCTCTTAGAAGAAATCTAGTCACACATTTGGTCAAATCAAGAACACATCCACACAATTTGTTCTAAGATTGCCAAATTTTTGTTTAACATGGCCATATTGATCTACATACAACACAACTTAATTTCCTCTTAATTTGATATCATTTTTTTTTAAAAGTGTAGACATTGTACACCATGATCACATTTGATTTTTCTTTATTTTATTCATGGTTGCCTTTGTATCCACTTTAGGGGTGTTTCCAAATGTTTCAAGTGAGCATAATATATTTAGGGAATTAATCTTGGAAAGTATATAAGATTTGAACTTGTCCAAGGATTCAAATTTTACACTGACTCACTTCAAGAAACAATATAATGATCTTAGTCAAACAAGGTATGTGGATAATAAGAATTAGGCATGACAAAATATCCTTCAAAGAAATCAAAGTTTACTTTATGAGTTAAACTTAAGAAGTCCCCTTTTTAATCAATTTCAAAATATAGTTTAGGTTGATTTTCCACTATACAAAGATTTTTAATTATCAAGAATCATGAGCCTTAAAAGTGATCAACAAATATCTAAGGAAAATCAACATCAAATCTTGTAGATTTAATATATTTCTTAAGGTCATAAACTTGAGATATTACAAATCATGCTAACTAGGCAAGTAAACTGTTGGGATTGAGCCCCTAAAAGCAAGACATGATGTAATAAAGTTAGACTTAACTATCCCCTTGTTATCCCTTTGGTGTATTGACATTGATTTGAGTATTTAACCTATGTCTCTTACATTGTACATGGCTTGGGTGCATTAGGAGTTGCACAAAAGATACAAGACATGGGTTCCTTGTAAGTAGATAAGTTTTCCATAGTTGGTTCATGGATTTGGGCAATCCAGTAGAGACTATAGTGCGCCACCTCCTAATTGGAGGGATGACTTGTCTTGGCCGTCATAATGAGTTTCTCATGGTGAGTGCACTAGTGTATGTGATGCACATTGGACAGGACCTACAATGAATCATGATACAAGGCTATCAATTATCATGACTCACCAAGCTACTATACTGCATGGACTCTCAACCTTGAGAGGATATTGAGCCCGTGTCAAAATCAATAGGAGACTTTGACCCATGGGTGAGACCCTAAAGTGGTCATATATTCCTATGGATTGGGTCATTGTTTATGGAGGCTAGTGGCAATAGGTATTCTCAATAGAGACACCATGATATCTCATAGGATTGAGACAGTGTGTTTCTTTGGGTGATCCAAAGGACATGTGATCATCAAATCTTTGGCCATGCTAATTCCTTTAGTGGAATTTGACATATGCTCATTGGAGCTAGAGTATGTTAATTGATCACATAATAAGCGGGATCTATAATTTAAGGATTAGAAAGGTAATCTTGATAGGTGATAACATCACCTTGTTAGATTATAAACACTAGTTCATGGGGATTCTGCATGCAGTGGATAGTAGATCATAGACCTGAGCACTTGGTGTCTCGTTGTAATAAACATAGGGTACTGGAGTGTAGTTAACTTTCTATAGTGGGATGTTGAGTCAGTTTCATAATTTTATTATGAGGGAGCCAGTACTCCTATGAGTCCCAATGGTCCCTACTTTGAGCTCATATTCCTTGATGTTAGAAAAATTAGACTAATCCAACCTAAAGTAATCACCCTAGAGGAGAGGGGGGAAGGGGGAGTCGGGTGAATAGGGTGATGATCTCTTTTTGAAAATTTAAATTATATGAATGCAAGAGACAATTATATGCAAATATATAATAAACCAATATAAAAATAATTTCATATAAAGTAAAAGAGTTAGGAAGAGAGAATGCAAACATAAGATTTTTATAGTGGTTCGACGTAACTCAGCCTACTTCCACTCTTCTCTAGCTTCAATACCAAGCTTGAGGTTCAACTATTTCAAGGCTTTCAAACCAAGCCTTCAAGCAATACAAGTGGATTATGGTTCCAGTTCACCATCTTGGACTTTTGGCTCCAAGCACCCTTTACAAACCTCAAGAGATACCTCACTCTTGAATAACCCCTCAAGTGATACCCCACACTTGAGAATCCCTAAGTGATACCTCACACTTAGATTCTTCCTCCCAAAGATTTACAAATGAAGATAATAAATGATCTCACAAAATCCTAGTACAAAACTTTAAGGCTCAAATGATACAAGAAAACTAGGATTGAATGGTGCACTAAAGATATGCAAGTTTTAGAACAATGGTGCACTAAAAAAATACTCTCCCAAGGCTCAAATATATTCAAGAAAATTTTAGGAAGGTTAAGCTCATGAAACAATGAATATTAAAGCATTTTTATAGAAGAAAAATGTGAAACTAGCTGTTGGGTGTTTGACCGATTGAGCTAGGCGTCGACCAGTTGACTAGCCGTTAGCATTTAATGCTTGGCAAGTGACTGTTGGACCTCGACCACCCTTTGACTAGACCTCGACCGGTTGAACAACCATTTTGGAAGAGAGAAGATTTTTTTCATCCTTCGACCGGTTGAGCCGGGGGTTGATCGGTTCCTCATCCAGTTCAACCAGTTGAGCCATTTTTTGCTCAATGATCATCATTTTCAACTCAAAACCTTTTAAACAAGTTTGGAAAACATTTGACATAAAGTTTTAGTTGAAAACATGAAATCATCCAATTTTAAAGGATTTAAAACAAAATTAATTTTGGATGATTTTGGTGCATAAATTAATAATGTAATGCATGAAAGACCTAGTGCACCAACAATCTTATAAAGAGATCCTATAAAGCTTAGGTCTTGAAAATAACTTGTCTTTGAGGTTTTCTTCTTCTTATTGATTTCTTTTTGGCTTGATTTTGTATTTGTGATTACCACTTTGGAAATCATCTTGCCTAATCATACATGAAATATAATCATTAATTCCAAACCTTGTTTTGTTATCATCAAAACCGAGATTAACCAAACCTTGGTTTCACAATCTCCTCTTTTTGGATGATGACAAAACCAAGATTGCTAAAAAGCTTTCCCTCAATATATGCTCCTTTGAATTTAGAAAATATTCAAGTTTAGAAAATTCAAGGAGTATATTAAGGGTGCTCAAAATGATATAATCAAACATAAATAGCATAAAGAACAATTTAACAATTAGCAAGATATTATTATTGAACATGATGCATACAAATATGAAAAATTAGACACATTGCATCACGGTGGATAGGATTGCTAAAATCAAATATTAATATTTCTTCCCAAGTTAGCAACCTACCATTACTTCTGCCCCTTTTTGTCATCAACAAAAAGTCTCAATAAAGTATATAAGGGGAATCACATAATATTAAAAGTTTAAAAAATAAATAATAAGCATAATATGATTTCTCATGGAAATGAATCTCCTTCTTTTTCATTTAAGAACATTTTCCAAATAAAAGATTGCTCAACCTTAAAGCATTCTCAATTTAAAGCATGATTTGGAAAAGATATATGAGAGAACATATGCATTTAAAAAGATATATAACATGCAATGAATGGCACTATTAAAACATACAAGCATATGATCATTCAATTTTACCTAGGTATATAAAAAAAATCTTATTTTTAATCCAAACCTTGGTTTAACAATTATACCAATTTTATCAATGTGATGCCAAATGTTATATTATTAACAAAAATTATACCAAGTGTTAGAAAAATGATAAAATGATATAGCAAATTAAGCTTTAGAATGGATACCATTACCAATATTATCAATGCATTCTTTCCAAGGTAAGCATATCCTTCTTGCATGGATCCCTACAAAAGAAATTAAGTAACCTTTGGTACCCATATCTTTTTGGTTCCTAGAGGGTTAGCCTTCCCTCCCTTTGGAATCCAAAATAATTTAGAGTTTTGAAGAACATGAAGAAATTTTCTTAAGGAACAATTATCACAAATGTGACCTCCTCTTCTACAAAGATTGCAAATAGTTGAAGGTGAAAAACTAGAGGCTTCCTTTACAAAATAATTCTTTTTTTTTTTTTTTTGAAAGGCTTGTAGCCTAGCCTTTTTTTATAATAAAAAATGCACTTTTGACTTGCCAAAATCATATCAAAAGTCTTTTGACCATTTGAGAACTTTTGTAGAGAGGATATTAACCATTCATTTTTCTCTTTCAACTCCCCATTTTCCTTTTCAAAAGAGATTTTTGCCTTCTCAATATTTTCAAATTTTTCCTTAAGCTCATTGAGCTTATTTTTAAGACAAGAAATCTTTTTCTTGAGAGAGACATTTTTGAACCCAAGTTTTTCAAGATCAAAATATAATTCTTGAAGTATGTATTGAAACTCACAATAGTTATAGTTAGGATTTTCCTCATCTTCATGTTCCTCCAAATCCATGAAGCACATGTTGGCATCCTCATTTGTGCATTCTTCTTCCATGTAGTTTTCATTACTTTTACTTTCACTTTTTTCCTCATCATCATCATTTGTTGAAGCCTTAAAAGCTAAACTTTTCTTATTTTATTCAACTATTTGATGATTGTTCAATTTTATCTTATGAGTCATGAGTGACCCAATGAGTTCCTCAAGTGGGAACTTGGTGAGATCCTTTGCTTCTTGAATAACTATCACCGTTGCTTCCCATTTCCTTGGTAGAGACCTTAAATCTTCATGACTTTCTTTACTTCGGTGTAGGTCTTTCCCAAGGCTTCAAGTTCGTTCACAATCACCATGAACCTAGAAAACATCTCTACAATAGATTCAAAATCCTTAATAGAAAATAATTCATAATCATACACAAGAATGTTGACTCTAGACTCTTTAACTTGGTTGGTTCCCCTATGAGTGATTTCTAATAGTCTCCAAATTTTTTTAGTTGACTTACATTGCCAAACTTGATTAAATTCATTTCTATAAATAGCATAATGTAAGATATAAATGGCTTTGACATTTAATTGATATTTTTTTTTTTATCAAGCTCATCCCATTCTTGCTTAGGTTTTGGAACCATCACTCAATTTTCTAATTTTGAAGGAATGTGGGGATCATCTTCAATGACATCCCATAGATCAAGATTAATAGATTTTAAAAACCAAGACATTTTTGCTTTCCAATAGGAATAATCAGTTCCCCTAAAGAATGGAGGTCGGGTAGTTGAAAAACTTTCAATATGAGATGAGCTTGATGGATTAGCCATTACCTCTTAGACGATTAAGTCTTAAACAAGGGGCTTAACTCTTATACCAATTGTTAGAAAAATTAGGCTAATACAACCTAAAGTAATCACCTTAAAGGGCAGGTGAATAAGGTGATGGTCTCTTTTTGAAAATTTAAATTATATGAATGCAAGAGACAATTATATGCAAATATATAATAAACCAATATAAAAACAATTTCATATAAAGTAAATGAGTCGGGAAGAGAGAATGCAAACACAAGATTTTTATAGTGGTTTAGCAGAACCCGACCTATATCCACTCTCTTCTAGCTTCAATCCCAAGCTTGAGGTTTCACTATTTCAAGGCTTCCAAACCAAGCCTTTAAGCAATATAGTTGGATTATGGTTCTAATCCACCCTCTTGGACTTTTGGCTCCAAGCACCTTTTACAAACCTCAAGAGATACCTTACTCTTGAATAACCCCTCAAGTGATACCCCACACTTGAGAATCCTTAAGGGATACCTCACACTTAGATTATTCCTCTATAATATTTTAAAATGAAGATAATAAATGATCTCACAAAATCCTAGTACAAAACTTTAAGGCTCAAATGATACAAAAAAACTAGGATTGAATGGTGCATTAAAGATATGCAAGTTTTAGAACAATGGTGCACTAAAAAATACTCACCCAAGGCTCAAATATATTCAAGAAAGGTTTAGGAAGGTTAAGCTTATGAAACAATGAAGATTGGAGCCTTTTTATAGAGGAAAAATGTCAAACTAGTTGTTGGGGGTTCAACCGGTTGACTAGCCATTAGCTTTTAATGCTTGGAAGGTGACTGTTGGAGCTCGATCACCCCTTGAACGGATCTCGACTGGTTGAGGCTCAACCTTGACCGATTGAACAATCATTTTGGAAGAGAGAGAAGATTTTTTTCACCATTCGATTTATTAAGCTAGGGGTCGATTGGTTCCTTATCTGGTTCAATCGGTTGAACAATTTTTGGCTCAACAATCATTCTTTTCAACTTAAAACCTTTTAAATAAGTTTGGAAAACATTTAACACAAGGTTTTAGTTGAAAACATGAAATTGTCCAATTTTAAAGGATTTTAAACAAAATTATTTTTGGATGATTTTGGTGCATATATTAATAATGTAATGCAGAAAGACCTAGGGCACCAACAACCTTACAAAGAGATCCTATAAAGCTTAGGTCTTGAAAAGAACTTGTCTTTGAGGTCTTCTTCTTCTTATTGATTTCTCTTTGACTTGATTTTGTCTTTGTGATTGCCACTTTGGAAATCGTCTTACCTAATCACACATGAAATATAATCATTAGTTCTAAACCTTATTTTGTTATCATCAAAACCAAGATTAACCAAACCTTGGTTTCACACTTGATGATAGTTTATGAGGGTTGGATGGGTTATTAGTTCACTTTTGTGTATAAGGGTGTTTTGGTAACTACACAAGGTTGCAAAAGGATAAGTGAGTGGTATGTCTGGACTAGACTATTTGATTAATGATAACCCGACTCTTGGTAGCTTGGCATGTAAGGGTATCAACAAAATTTATACCTAAGGTCCTTACACTAAATTAGCAAAGCTACTATAGCATAATGGCTCTAGGATCGAACACTGGGAAGGGTTTTTACTTTAACTGGTGAAGTTCGGAGGATGGAGTGAACTTTTCTTAATAAAAATTAGGTTAAGATGAAAACATTAAAAGATTAAGGTGTTGTAAACTAAACTAACATGAAAATAGGTTAAAAGATGGAAAAAGAAGTTTCTCAAAGCTTTGGATAGCCATGCTTAACTCACTGTGTAAAAATGGAGATTTTGGGACTTTTCACCTCGAGTTGGGGAAGCAACTAAGGTGATGCTTACTTCCCGAACAGGTATGAGTTTAACAACTGAGTTTTAGTCCTTGAAAACTTACAAAAAGGGTAGTTGAACCTCATAAATGCTCTTTTATTAGTATAGGTCATCTCCTCGACTTGCAATACAATGGCTCGTAGGAGATAACTAATGAACGTCAGTGGATTTAACAATAAGAATCCACTGAGACCAAAAGGTTATCAATTATTGGCCATTCAAAGCAAGTCAAAGGGATTAAAAGCTTTACTTTGAATGAAAACATTTATGACGCTCAGCTACTTACATTCATGGCTTGGAAATCTCCATCCTGACACGGGAGCTTCACATGGCATCCATTACTTCAAGAAACTAAAAGGTTTTAGCCTCTCATCCTTGGGGATTTCATCCTCCAAGGATGTTTGGCTACTAAGAAAATGAGAGAAAAGAGAAAATAAACGTATGAACAAAAGTGCTCTTATAACTTATAAAGTTACAGGTTACAAGATATATTTGTCTGAGGCTCTTCACCTCTATTTAAAGACAATAACAAGCTAAATTACAAGAGCTAATACAAAAACAACCTTTTCATTGGTTGATTACAAGGGTAAAATAGGTATTTACAAAGCTAAAAATCAAGCAAAATATCTTGGAGAACCGGCAGTGGAATATCATCAATAACGTCTCAAAACAGGGGATTTCAAAGGCATTTTCGCAAGGGGAAAGATGAAGGGTCCAAATTTCGCAAGGTGGTTTCTTCATGGTGCAAAATGGCCAAATTTTGCACCATGAAGAAAATCTCCTTGCGAAATGGTGTTCCCATGGCTTGATGTAGTTGTCTTCCGAAGGCCATATCTTCCTCATTTCAGCTCCAAATCGTACACGGTTTGAAGCGTTGGATTTTTGACTTCCTGAGATTTGAAATGGTATATAGCATGTAGAAAATGGACTTCAGGAAGTGCTCCAAAAGTGCGAAAGAAGACTGCAGATGCTGTCCTCTGTTTTCTTCACTCTGTTTTCCTCTTCTCTATTGTTCTTTCCTTGCATACTTTGAACGACTTTGGCAAAGGGCTATGGAGCTCAAAAGCTTGGTTTTTCATGAATTTGAGCTTCCAAAAGCTTTGCCATGAACTATATACAGCTCTCCCTCAAAGGTGCTTAAAACTTAACACAATTTGATTAGAAACGATTGCAAGGGTCCTTAACATGTCAATTGGGTTAAATGAATATGATTACTACTCAAAGGTGCTTAAAACCATTATAATTAGGTCTACAAAATAGCACTTTTTGGTAGTAATCAATTAATTAAGGCCTTGAATGGTTAATTAAACAATTAGCAATCTTTTTGGGTTAGATTAAGTGACCTAAGACCATGGTGGACTTAAGTCACTTAAGCATAATAAGAAGCTTATAAGTACCCTCTTAGGGGTTAGGGGGTTTCCAAGTCTTGTCATTCTCTCCCTCAGTCTAGAGAGAAAACTCTAGTTTCCACCTTAAGATCTCCACATTCAGTGCCTAGACATAAGGAAGAGTCATTAGGTGGAAGATCATGGTGTTTACGAGATCCATTATGACTTTGAAGTTATCTACATTGATTGGAATTAATTCAGGAACATCCATATCAAAGGTATGTGGTTTTATTCTTTAAATCTATGTTTTCTATGGTATTTACATTGTTTTTGAATACTTGTTTATCCACTGCTATAGATTTAGAGAGCCTATGATAGATTTGCATACACCCTACACGATTCAGGGCATGGAAAGAGAGTAATCCAGGGTTGCCAACATAAACAAAAAATAATCATATGCCCAAAGAATAAAAAAGGCTAAAGGAATGCAAAAGAAGAAACAATTCAGCATAAAACCTTTTAAGCCAAAAATCAAACCGATTTAATTGATTAGGCATATGCCCAAAGATTTCCTAAGAAATTCAAACCTAAGAAAATCTAGGGGTTTAGTAAAGATGTCTTCCAATTAATGTTCAGTGGGGACAAACTCTAGAGAAACAACGTTGTCTTCAACTAAGTCATCAATGAAGTGATGACGAATTTAAATATGTTTAGTATAAGAATGAAGAATATGATTTTTGGAAATATTGATAGCATTAGCGTTGTTACATTGTATGTTCATGGTCCCTTGTGTTAGGATAGAACCCTTAAAAGCATGACATGATATAATAAATTTGGAGTTCATTATTTATTTAATGATGTTCCAGTTTCACTTTTATCTATCCTTATTCCTTCTATTATACTTTATGAGCATTCTTGCCTGCATATTTTGTATTGTACATGACTTAGGTACATTAGACGACTTGTTCACAATCGGTTCATAGGTCTAGGCAACCTCTTAGAGGTTGTAGTGCACCACCTCCTAATTAGAGGGATGACTAGTCTTAGCTATTGAGATGGGCTTCCCATAGTGAGTGCACTAGTGTGTATGGTTACACATTAGACAAGACCTACGGTGAGTCATGACTTAAGGCTATCAAGTAGTCATGACCTCACCAAGCTGCTTCGTTGTGTTGTCTCTCAACCTTGAGAGAATATTGAGTTTGTGCTAAAGTTAGCAATGGCTTTAACTTATATGTGAGATTGTAAGTTGATCATATAATCCCTATGGATTGGATCACTATTGATAGAAACTGGTAGCAATAGGTATTCTCAATAAAGGCACCATGATATCTCTTGGGATTGAGATAGTGTGTCCCATTGGGTGATTCTAAGGTGGTGTGTTCATGGAAACTATGGTCATAGTAGTTCCTTAAGTAAAACTTGACATATAGGCTCTTTGAGAGCTAAGACATGTTAATTGAACACATAGTAGGAGGATCTGTAACTCAAGGATAGTAGAGTTAGTCGTGAAAGGTTGATAGATTTCACTTTGTTAGACTATGAACACCAGTTCATAGGGAGACTGGACATAATGGATACCAGGTCACGGACTTGAGCACTTGGTGTCTCGTTGTTATTTACATAGGATATTGGAATCTAGTTGATTCTTTGTAGTAGGATGTTGAATTAACTTTAGAATTGGATAATGAGGGAGCCAGTATTCCTATGGGTCCCAATGGTCCCAATGGTCCCTGCTCTAAGCTCATATACCTTATTGGCATGGGTTATGAGGGTCAGATTGGCTCTAGATTCACTTTTGTGCATAAGAGCATTTTGCTAATTATGTAAGGTTGCATAAGGGTAAGTGAACAAGGTCTCTAGATTGGGCTAATTGATTAATTAGTAAACCCTATTGGGTTAATTAATCAATTAGACCCATTTCGGGCTAAATTAAGTGACCTAAGCCTATATGGGTTCAAGTCACTTAAGCCCACTTAGAAACCCTATAAATACCCCATAGGGGTTAGGTTTTCTATAGCTTTTATCTTCCACCGTCCAAAGAGATTGAGAGCCATAGCCTCTACCCTCTTTTCCACCTCACTGAAAGTGTGCCAAGATTAAGTTTTAAGTCATTGAGCAGAAGACTTCGGGTTTATAAGACTTCTGGGTTTTCGATCTTCATTTTTACCATGTGGATTTGATTCAGGAACATCCGAATATGATGTATGGTTTTCATTAGCACTTTCTAAATCCTTTTAAAGTATAAAAATGCTTCTTTTTTTTTTCCGTTGTGCATAGTATTTAGAAAAAGCCTAAGATAATGATGCATGTTCCTAACCTGATCTAGACATGGGAAACAAAAAGATCCGGGTTTTTCCCATCAACTAGTATCAGAGCCATAGGTTAGTAATCATGTAAGAACCATTCTATGGTGTGCTAACTTATTTTTCTAGGGTTTTTGTTTATCCCATGGCCCCAAGGATAATTAATGTGAGTTATTTATTATGATCTTATTATAATATGATGGTTATAATTGTGATTATTTTTTATTAGGAATGCAATAATTACTTGGATTAGTTTTTAGTTTTCCTAGATGGGTTGTAAGCCTCATAAGAAGCATAGGATTTTTGTTCTTTTGTAAAAATCCCTTTTTTAATCTTAGAATGATATGTAAACTCCAAATCTTTGGAGTATAGGATTTTTTTGTAAAAATCCATTTCTTTCATCATTCTTTGTAACCTATGGAGAGTATGGAAACAATATGAAGCATCACAAAGTGTTTGTGCACATTCCTATGTTGGAAAAGAGAAAAGAAGGCTTCTTGAAGTTTCTTTTATGAGTTCCTATGCTGATTTAAGGGAAAAGAAAGAATCTTGGAAGTTCTAGATTTGAGATCCTTGGCAACATAGTTTTATCATTTTTAACTTAAAATTGGGATGACTTCCCGTAAGTTTCATAGGGAATGCCACTAATGGTTTGGAATCTTAGGAAGTCGTGAATCCAAAGCTTTAAGCATATCACAATTCAAAGTTGAAAGGAGAGAGTTATAGCTGATTAAATCAAGGTTGCATAGAGAGCATGTTAGGACAGTGATGCTGACTTCAACTCAAAATTGGGGCTACCTCCTATGAGATTTTTGGGGCAAACCAAATATGGTTTTGAAGTTTAGGAAGTCAAAAATCCAATGTTTCAAACGAATTTCAATTCAAAGTTGAAATGAGGGAGATATGGTTGATTGAAGCCAGGCCATTCAAAGGACATGCAATTATGGGGTTAAGTTTGAGCCAAATTGTTTTTGGTTGTTTAGGGTCAATTTTTTGGTATCTTTTTGTGGAAATTGGGCCCGCTGGGTTTTTTCTTTTTTCATTAACCCTATATTTGGTTGCAGAGCTATTTTGGCAATTTGGATTTTATCCAAATTGTACTTGCCAAATTCACAACAGGATCCCTAAGGCCATGAGAATTATTTATTTAATTTCCTTTTATGTCTTTTATATCTTTTTATTTTTGGCATAGAATATATTTTGGTATTCTTAAGTTAATGAATTTTCATAATTTTTTTCCTTATTTGAGATAATTTATTAAATTAGAATGTGCTATGAATTAGGAAATTTTTATTTTAGATAAAGACAAGTTGGAAAGAAATAAAGAACCTACTTCCTTTTCAAAATTAAACTCTTAGAGATTTTTTTTTTCAAAATTAATATTTTTAGATTTTAAATCTCTAAGAATTTTTTTATTTTAAGAAATAGTTTTTATTGTTCCGAGTCTTTATGAAATAAAAATTTTCCTATTTAGCACAAGATTCTAATTTAAATAAATAAATTATTTTTGGAAAAATATATGAT